>JALPBZ010000123.1:0-61836 GCA_026538355.1 Cryptococcus sp. GC_Crypt_5
GCGCGCGCAGCCCCATTCTCGATATATAGATCGAGCGCCATAACACCCCCCATGATCGCGCCCCCGGCTGCGGACGCGCCGAGACCTAGTAAGGACACCGCACCGTTCGTCCCTGGGGGCACGGTCTTGAGGGTGGGCAGGTAGACCGGTTTCGAGGTGGATAGGATGCCTAGTTCCGATGCGAGCGTGTCGGCTAGTACCGTTGCGTATTGACTGTATCGCCCGGAAGTCAGGATCGAGGATTGAGGTGGTCGAGGTAGTGAGTCAGGTGTCAGGGGTTAGGTTATGTAGAATGATGCGATGGTCAGCGTCTGCGAGTAGATGGAAGACGGCGCTGAGGCGAGGAAGCTGGGCAGTCGCTCACCCTAAAGCAGCGTAGATGAGCGGTCGTGCAATGGGGTGCAGTGCAAGCACCACATAATTGCTATCGAGCTATACATCAACAGAAGCACGTCAGCCAGTACAAACACATAGATATACTCTCTTGCGTCGTGAAAGCAATCATACAAACCTGAGCAGCTGGGCCGAAGCGATAGGCCAGAGCAGCGATGAAACCAGGCAACGAGTTTGACAGGACCTACAATGATTTGTAACGTCAGCTACAGCTACCATCTGGAAATGGTGAGGGCTTTATAGCTCACTTGAACCCAGTCTCTATTCCCGCTGGGCTTGGTTGGATCCGGGCCATCTTCCAACTTGGCCTTGACCTCAATCTTGACCTTCAATCTCTCTCTATCAGCTAACCTCCTCATTCCTCTGTCCACTGGCGCTGACGCTGGCAGCAGCGTATGTGCGCAGCTCGAACTCACCTTAGTCGCTCTGGACGCGATGAGGTACATAGCAATCATCGTCACCCCAAATACCTTGAGGGGATTCGCCATGTGTCCGTATCCCACCACGAAAGCTGTCACAGCTCCGGATAGCGATAATGAGCCTTTACGATATCCGTGTAGCCCCAGGGTGGTGGCTATCAGAGCCGCGCCTGGGTACAACGACATCCCGAGTCGGCTCGTTGCTGGATAACGGGGTTTTGAGTGTGTCAAGGACGTTGTGAGAGTTGGTGTAGGAGATATGTTGACGACAACAGAGGCCAGAGGACAGGAGCTGTAGCAACCGGCTATCAAAGTATCGCGGAGGCCCGCAATATATACTACCTGCAAACAGGAGAGGGATTATGGAATGGCAGTGGACTGTCACGGATCTCTGAACGTCAGCCGAGCAGCGCTCGCAGTGTGACTGCAACTGGCGGTTAGAAGCAGAGACGTTGCATCTCAGCCGCGCACAACAGGGATGAACGAAAAACTGTAATGGTTGACAACAAGACCGGAACGAGTTTGAGCTGGAACCGTCCACTCAAGTTCATGGTCTAATGCAATGCAGATCTCGATGGCAACCTTCTGACAGATCCGGGAGAGAGCGCCAGAGAAGACTTGAGCATGCTCATGAGCGGATGCCTTTCACCCTGCCGTATTGAGGCAAGAGACGAGCTGCCCAATTGGACATAGGCTCAGCAGATAGAACTCAGCCATGCAAGTTGCCATCACCGCCTCGATTTTGGATCTCTGCTCCGCTTGCCGCATCATGAGCACCAGTCATGCAGCACGATTAGAAATCGAGCAGCTGAGCACCTGGACGAACACCAAGCTCAGAATTGCGCATCTGCGCTGAGTGGTGCTCCTCCGTGCGCGAGCCGTCGTATCCCAAAGATGTCTCGCCTGACCTCAGATATCCTAGCAGAATAATCCCTCTTTCTGCAGCGCTCCAAGCTTGTCATCACTTCCCTTTCCAACATCCATTCTCCCCGTCGCCTTTTGTAATGAACGACTTCAAAGACAGTCAGTGAAAAGGTCAATACCCCTATGTTCTAATCGATGTGAGCTGCCTCCCCGACCCCTCCATATCTCAGCTGAAACGGCCCTGGCGGAAGCTGATCTCAAGTAGAAACAAGCCGTGAGAACCACTGCGACACTCGTACATCTGCATCCCGGTATGAGTCCAGGTACACGACTAATGATGTCCTTCTCCGTGAGCGTCTCCGTGCCCGTGGCCATGTCCGTCCCATGGATGTCTCAGGCCCTGTACACATGACCAAATCAGCATGCAGTCCGTATACGCACAGTAATTGGAATCAGGCGAAGAGCGTAGCAGCAATCGTGTGAAGGGAATACACAGGAGAGGAGAGGAGATACGCACGAGGACAGCGGCTCCGTCTTGTCTACACCCCCCAAAAGAGATATCAGCTTACTTGCCCCAAACGATTTGAGAAGACTATAGATATAAGCGTGAAGGAGCGCCAACCCACCGTGCTCTGTAGAAGATGAAGAACCACATTCCTGCGCCTAGTGTCTTGGCCAGGCCTCGGTGGAGGAACGAGGGTGGGTGGGGGTGGAAGCCTGTGCGAGTGAGAGTGAGGATGAGAGTCCCAGTCCGAATGGAACAGGCGATACGAGGGGGTGAGCGGGTAGATCGATAGGATGGTCATATCGAGCGACATGATGGTGAAGGCGATAGCGGCGGCGGATATGTGCGAGTTGATTCATCATGGTCGATAGCGGTTGAAGGTTGTGCGAACGAGGAGAAGCAGTATCCATCAGCTCGAGCCAGTTTACAGAGGCTGCTCGGCAATACGGAGCACCCATCTCAGTCCCATATCGGAGAGAGACTCACCTGCTCCAGCCATGTTGACGATGTGTGCTTCGCTGTGCTATGCTGGTCGATGCGTATGATAACAATTCTCAATCATCTCATACGCTGCTTACTTGGACAGTCGAGGCCGACAACAAAGACGTCGTCTTGGGAGAAAATGGGGGAAATGAATTTGATAAAACCGTTCCAAGTAATTTGTATTCCATTTGCGGGCTGATTAGGAATTGGTCTGTAATCGATTTTTGTAATCGCGGATGCACAGACGCAAATGGTCGTCGAACAGGTGCCATGCAAGTGGCACCGAGACTTCTGGATGAAACGAGTCTTGACTCTCGAACGCATATAATAGCATAGCACAGCACAGCACGGTATGAAGTGGCTCTAAGGTAACTCAGGTATACATAATCTCGAGGCAAATGGCACATAGGGCAGATCGGGACTCAGAACAAACAGGACTAAGGTACATGGAAACGGGCTAATTACTCCACATATCTGAAGGGAAAGTGGCAATGTCTCAGCGCTACAGGAGAGATCCCAGCGCGATTAGCGAGAGGGCACATTGCGGCCTTCTCGTTGTGTGACTTCACCTATTTGGCTTGGATACCGGTCGGTCTCATGGACTTCATCTCCTTGCGCGTCCGAGCTGTTTCCACCATCAAGGCGGAAATCTGCTTGATGATAAAATCCAAAGAGTCGTTGTCCTCCTTTGACTTGGCGCCATGGGCTTCCTGGACTAGGTCGGTAGAAGGAGGGGTAGCTACCGTCACAGACTGTTGCATGGTGTTAGCAAGCAGCCTATTCGCGAAATCAGCCGGGGTACTGGTGGTCACGCACCGTGTGCTTGTCTTTGCAGTCCTTACGATCCAGACCGGGGACTGTGTTGGAGAGATGAGGCATATACGATAGAGCTGCAGCCGAGGTGAAAGGCACCAACATCACGCCGAGACTCTCGAGGGAGCCTGGCGTCGGGGCGGCTGAGGTCTTGGGTGTACGGAGTCCAGTGCGCGTCGATGCTGTCGTAGAAGGCTTGGTCCCCTTCTTCCTGGTCACGTCCCCATGCTACAAAGCGTCAGCAATTGGATGGTAGAGGAGTAGCACGGAATTGCTCACTTTGCTCTTCGCTTTTGCCTCGGCGTTCACTCGCTCACTCGTTTCCGACGATAAGCCTTTTCCAGCAGTGAGATTATCGATGTCCGCTTTTGCTACTTTGGTGTCGATGACCTTGCCATGCTTCCCTTTGCCCTTTCGTGGTCCTGGTGTTGTCGTCTTCCTCCACCGCTTCATATCTTCCCTCATATCGTGGCACAAATCCGAGTGATCCTTCATAGCCTCTTGGACTTTCGCGTCCAGCCATCTATCCACAGGAGGACAAGGCCAAGGTGTGACCCGCGGAGGATTCTTGAGGAAGAGGACGACTTGATTGTCGCAGAACAAGTCGAGGTCGATACATCGTGAACATGGTCCCCACATCATCGCCGGCTCCGGATAGGCGCTGGCAGGGGCAAGCGTGGGTGGACTGGGATTGCAGCAGGCGGCATCGTTCTGGTAGCACTCGCCACAAGCCTCTCGCCAGCTGTGTGAGGTGCAAGGGGACTTGTCAGCGGCACTTCCGTCGAGACCATCTTGGGCTCAGTGGAAAGGTTCGATCACTCCGAGTGAGAGGGAAGCTGGGAAGAGATGTACGGCAATCATAGCTGTAGAGCGAAACAGTCTATCATGCGGCTTACGGCTCCATAATGGAGATGTTGAGTACGCCAGTGTGAGGGCTGGATTCTCATCATATGCAGATGAAAGTCTCCGTTGAGGGAAACATGACGAGAGCAGAAGAAGGAAGGATGATGTCCCAGCGAGCTCACCAAGTACACGCTGGGATGAAGTCGCTACCTTGACTCGCTTTCTGCTTGCCCTTACCCTTGCACATTGTTGTCTATCGAGCAGCTTGTACGCGCCTACACGACACAGAAAGAAAAAGGCGTTTGATGGTGAAGAAGGAAGAAAGAGAGTGCTTGCTATTGTTTTCAGGTGGACCTGTCGAGTGGAGGGAAGAACGGAATTCCGATCACGTGATGTCAAGTGAGCAGTGGTAACTCACTGATATGCTGCGCGAAATCAAGTCAAAGCGCGTCTCACTCTCCACGTCGGCGCAGCTTCAAAGCAATCTCCTTTCTCCTCTGCAACTACAAAGACGACAGACTGTATCTAAATACCCACATCATCGGAGATCGTGCGCGCGAGACAAGATGTCGCTTGCAGCTCGTAAAAGACGCACGGAGCGAGCAGAGTCGCCGGCTCTACCTGGACCCCGCGCGGTGACTAGGTCGTATAGCGAGGACGAAAAGGCTGTGAGACACCTTCTTAACATGAATATCTCTCGCTCAGGTGTACCCAGACTGACTCATTTGCGGCTTCGCAGCGTCGGCTGCCTCGACCCCCCGTCGACCAGTCCTCTCTTCAGGTCGAGCAATTCACCTCCTGGATAGTCGGAACGGCTCTCACGGTGCTCGCTTTCGTCGTCCGATTCTACCGTATTGGCCATCCAGATCAAGTCGTCTTCGACGAGGTCCACTTTGGTTCTTTTGCAAGCCATTATATCCGGAGAGAGTACTATTTCGATGTCCACCCGCCTCTGGCCAAGATGCTCAATGGCTTGGCGGCGTGGTTTGTCGGGTTCAACGGAGACTTTGGGTTTGAGCAGATTGGTGACAACTATACCACGCATCAAGTAGGTCAATTTGGCAAGACACGTCGCGACTAGCTGACGTACGCAGGTCCCATACGTCGGCATGAGGAGCTTCTGCGCCATCATGGGATCCATCACCGTTCCTATAGTCTACGGCATCATGCGAGAATCGGGATACCCGGTTGGAATAGCCTTGCTGTCCGCCGCACTGATCCTGTTTGGTGAGCTGTCTCATGATGGTGTCTTCGTGTCAGCAGCTCACGTAGCACATGCACACTCTGTAGATAACGGTCATATCACCCAAACACGACTGATCCTCCTTGATGCCGCTCTTGTCTTATTCATGGCCCTCGCACTCTTCTCATACATCAAGTTCCATCAACAAAGGTATAAAGAGTTCACCAAGGCGTGGTGGTTTTGGCTCTTGGCTACTGGTGCTTCGCTAGCTTGCACGATAGGGTGCAAGATGGTGGGACTGTTCACATTCCTGACCATCGGAGCCGCGGTCTTGTGGGATCTGTGGGGCATCCTAGATGTCAAGAAAGGTCATCCTATGGTACGTCAGGCTGTAAGTCAATCTGAGACCAACGCTTATCTGGACCGCAGTCGTACTTCTACAAGCACTTTGCGTACCGTACCGTCGGCCTGATCATTGTACCATTCTTCCTCTATCTGTCCTTCTTCTGGGCACACTTCAAGATCCTCAAATTCTCTGGGCCGGGCGATACCTTCATGAGCCCCCAGTTCCAGGAGACTCTCCAGGGCAATGAGCTGCTCCTCAACTCGCAAGGTGAGAGATCATTGCGCCGACGATGCTGATTGTGAAGAAATTCGTTATTTCGATACCTTGACAATTCGTCACAAGGACTCGAAGCAGTTCTTGCATTCTCACCCAGACAAGTACCCGTTGCGGTACGACGACGGTCGAATCAGTAGTCAAGGTGAGTTATCGATGTGTGTATCTGAGCTGATAGTCAGGTCAACAAGTAACATGTTACCCGCACAACGACACCAACAACCACTGGCAGGTGCTTCCGACCAAAGAACTCCCTGAGACGGGCCGTGGCCGCGTCGTCAGACACAATGATGTCATTCAGCTCTTACACGTCGGCACGGGAACGCTACTGCTTACACACGACGTCGCGTCAACCCTCATGCCTACCAACCAAGAGTTTACCACCATCTCTCCTGACGAGGAAGACCGCATACCCGACACGCAATTCAAGATTTCTATCGTCGACGCACATGAAGGGGAACCGTGGAAGTCGCTATCGGGGCACTTCAAGCTTATTCACATGCCTACGAAAGTGGTCTTGTGGACGCACCCCTCGGCTCTTCCTGACTGGGCATTCAAGCAGCAGGAGGTGAATGGCAACAAGAACCAGCAGGATCGCACGACGAACTGGTACGTTGACGACATCATCTCGGACGGTACGGGCAACGACTTCAAGAACCGCACTCTGCACGTGGAACCCAAAAAGGTCAAGACACGATCGTTCCTCAAAAAGTTCGTAGAACTCCAAATCCTGATGCTGCAGCACAACGCCGGATTGACTGCCAGTCATCCATACGCATCAGAGCCTATCGAATGGCCATTCTGCCTCAGCGGAATCAGTTTCTGGACCGACAACTCGACCAACCAGCAGATCTACATGATTGGCAACTTGCTCGGATGGTGGACTTGTGCAGTGGCCGTCTCGGTCTTCGTAGGCATTGTCGCCGCCGATATGCTAGCGCGGAGACGGGGTCTAGACCCAATCGAAGATGGTGAGTCGCGTGTCCCATATATCATGAAAACGGGCGTTGATTTGATGCAATGCTGATTCACACGCTATGATAGGCATTCGTAACCGGTTATATCGCAACACGGGGTTCTTCCTGGGCGCATGGGCGTTCCACTACTTCCCGTTCTACCTAATGAACCGCCAGCGATTCCTGCACCACTACCTACCCGCGCACCTCGCTTCGGCACTAGTAGCAGGATCAGTGATAAATTTCATCTTGGTCGAAGCTGTCAACTACCCCGTCTCCGTCGCTGGACCCAAGACCAGACTTAGGCCAGCTGTAAGAGCCAGCCTCAGTACGCCTGCCTGGGTAGTCATCGGGGTCATACTGGCCATCGTCATTGGAGTCTTCCTGTTCTTGTCCCCGTTGACATATGGACATACGTGAGTCCCTTCGTGTGCATGGCCATGGAAACAACGGTGGCTGACAACTGCCCCGTCAACCTCCGTCTATTTTCCGCCTCGCCTTGCTCTGCCTCGCTCTGCTCGTCCGCCCAATCGACCTATGTGCACATCGTCATGCCGCCTCCCTAGTCTCACCGGCGAACAGGTCAACATGCGCAAGCTCCTGTCCAGCTGGACATTGCACTTCGAAGCCAAGAAGACGCATGCGGACTGAGTGTGGGGTTAAGCGAGAATGGCATAGTCAAGCTTGTCATCCATTCCGAATCTAGACATGACGATAGTGTGCTTCTGTCAGAATAGGTAAATCGAGTGGGATGATGTACGCGAGCAAGCGTACCAGGCCAAGATTTTGGAGGTGATGGTGATCTAGCACTGAACGATTCACTTTATATGCATATTCGCCTTATAGCTGGCTCGGAGTGGCCGGCAGACAGCTTAAGACGCGATGTTGTACAACAATGAGGGTGAGAGTGAGTGAAAGGTACACTATAATAATTTGAGAGGACTACTGTATGTCCAAATGCTACTCAGGCGGGAGCTCCATGACGATGCCCAAGGGCAACAACGGCCCTTCCTCCTGCTCGTCACCCATGTCCATGTCCATGTCCATGTCCATGTCCATCCCCATCCCCTCTTTTGCTGCCTCCGCCTCAGAGTACATGTCGCCAATCTCGATCTCGATGGGCGAATGATACGAGTGATGCGATTCGGGCGAATCGAGCTGGACAGGCCACGGAGTGGGAGCTGAGAAATCGACGGGGAGTTCGAGGGATACTTCCCTTGATGGCTGGAGCGACTCTGCTTGCTCTGCCTGTCCCTCTTCTTCTTCTTCTCCCGCTTCGTCGCGTGCGTCGCCGTCCTCGCCTTCGCCTTCTGTCTCAGATTCGGCGAGAGGTGGCGCATCTTCGTATTGCTCTGCGTCCTCGCCCTCGTCGGATGAAGACTCGTTGAGCTTCCCCTCGTTCATTTCCACCTCTTCTGGATCGGCAGGTCCCTGAGCATCTGAGATCGAGACGTCCTCGATCAGACGAGAGTCCAAGTGGACCTGTGGCTTTTCGACTTCCTTGACGACCTCCACCACTTGGATAGCCTCGGTCCGCTCATCCTCTATCTCCACCACCTCCTTCTCAATTGTCACCACTGTCTCCACTATCCCCACTTGCGCGTCCGATCGATCGTCTACCATCGTTGGTATTTGCTCCAGCACGATCGTATCTCCATCGAGCATCTGCTCAGACGACACAACAGCTGCACTTGATCCTGAGTCCACCTCGACAGGCAATTGATCTGCAACTTCATGCAATCCCTGTGGAGTTGGTGCTCGAGACAATTGTTGCCGAGCCTCGGAATCCTGTGTCGGCGACTGAGGGTGTGAAAAGCCGCCCGCCGGAGTCTCAAGCAGATCGTCCAACGGTAGCTCTGAATCAGGCAATGGATCGCGCTGCGCGTCGATGACCCGCTTCTTCACTCTCTTCCCTCTAGGAAGCTCGACCACGACCTCGAGCCTTCCTCTGACCTTCTTGCCATTTGGCGCTGACTCGGTGCGCTGAGCATCAGGCGCCAAGATCACATCTTGGGAATCCTCCTCCACTTTCTCAAGCATGTGCGGCGGGTGTTCCACGTGAATGACCGGATCGTCTCCCGCGAAACAGTGCGAGAGGACTTTGGCTTTCAGTAGTTCTTGTCGATAGACCGATCGGTAGGTTGAGCCAGATATCAGCGGGGTGGTGAGTTCGTCTGTTCGGGCCACTTCGGGCAGTGCGGGAAGTGGATCTGAAGTGGGCGATGCGTACGGTGGAGCCAGGTGCTCGGACAGATCTGCCAGTGGTACAAGATGGTCGTCGGGCATATCGTGCGTTTTCATCACGTGCTGTGGGCGCGATCGACTATCAGCCAGGCCGTTTGCATTGCGAGGTCAATTGTTCTGGGAGAGTCCTACTTACCCTTGACAAGTGCGAGACGGTGGGCGATATCAAGTCGCAATCTACCGAGAGCGTTCATCAGTCATTAACGACCTCGTTTGTTTCATGTAGGGAACCACATCGACAACTTACTTTGATAAGGACACGTCAACACCCGCGAAATGTGTCTTGCCGTTATATGTTGCGCGAGCTGGCTTCTCGTATCGAAACACGGCTCCTCGCAGCCTCTCCAGTGACATCTATATCAGTCGGTAAGCCGCATCAGCACGATATCTGCGATTCCTCCAAGCGTGCGGTTCATTCTCTTTACGCGAGCGCCAGCGCTCACCTGTATAGCCATTTGTCTGGCACGTCCTCCGTGACGGTAGTCTGGCCTCGTTTGAATGTCCAGCGGTTAATACTAGCCTGGAACTTTCCTTGCTCCGCGTGCTTCCTCATGTCGACATGCTTACTGAGAAGGCTCTCGGAAGCGAGGATCGCATCGCACCCTTTCCACTCGCAGCGATGTTCGATACATCGATTGATCATGCTGTTCTCGGTGAGGACAGAAGCGAAAGGCTCGATCAGACCTGGTCCAGGGCGCGAGAGAAATCGGAGTGGTATATCCTCTGGTTCTTGTGGTCGAACCATTCTCGCAGATGGTAACGTCACTTTGACAGGTCGGAGCGAGACATGCGCTCGACCTCTTGGGACGACCTCCTCTTCTGAGTCATCGTCACGGAAGGCGTCTACAAGTATGGGCCGCAACCGTCAGCATAGAATTCGAGATTTGGTACCGTCACCAAAGCATCACTGACCATAATGTCCCCTTCGCATTAGCTCCATCCGCCGCTGTTTCCGTATCGGTAAGACGACCTTGGCTCGATCGACAGGCATCCGGACAGGTTTTGGCTTGGGTTCATGTGCGATCTTCATAATCTTCTGCCGTTTACCGCTCATGAGTTCGATAACAGGCATCGATCGCTTCTTGGAAGGAGTGACAAGGTCTGCAGAAGCAGCACGCTGCTCAGGCTGAGGTACAACATCCGACAATGACGCGACTTGAGAATCGGGTACCAAGGCTTCTGTCCCTTGCTGGTCTACATCATTGTCTCTCGTCACGCCTGCCCGCTGAGATGCGACAGAGTTGATGATAGCTTGCGATAGCTCGAAGTAGCTGACATTGGGATCGGGCGACATAGGATCGTCGAACGTCCCGCCTGCAATAGCGAAGTCTTCATCAAGAGGCCCAGAGGGCAACGTCTCTCTTGGCGCTGTTGTGGGTGGTTGCGAGGATGGGTCCGGCGCCACTTGAGAAAGTGATAGTGGCGAAGGTTGAATAATGGTAGTGGGTGTCGAATTCGAAGGTTTCGGGACGAATCTAGTCGGCGTGTCAAATGCTCTGAGATGCGCAACACTAGTCTTCTGCCCTCCAGACAAGTCGATCCTTTTTCTGGGCGACAAATCAGGAGTGAAAGGGATCCTGACTCGAGCGACACTGGGCGAAGCGCTGATAGCGCGACCTTTGCCTTTCTCCGCCTTGCTCAAACGCTTGATCGCGGATGTAGAGCTAGAACTGGGTCCAGCGTCGGTTGTAGACGTATCAGCGGCAGGATCGTAGGGGTGTTTCATAGGCGCGTTGCCGTGTTCTTCCCGCCATTTCACCCATCGGGCTTTTGCAGCAATAGACCATTTGTTCGGACCCGAGGATGGAGTACCATTTGTGTCTGTAGGTGTACGATCCGGCGTCGATGCGGGCGCAACGACAGGAACTAGAGCTCCATTTGCTGGCACTGGTGGCGCTATTGGCGCACTGGTGCTAGTAGACGACTCTGCGACGTCATCCGTGATACGCTGCGCTGCCTCTGATGGACGTGTTGGTCCCGCCGGAGACGCAACAGACTTTTTATTCTTCTTCTTCTTCTTCTTCCCGGTCTGCCCGCCTGTTGGTCCACTTCTTGCCGCCGCCTCAGCAGACTCGTTTGCAGCCACCGCAGCCAAAACATCCATGGTCCCATTGGGATCGCGATGTGGTTGTTGCTGTACTACTGCGTTATTGGCGGGACTGATGAGTCCCGCAGCTCCGGCAACGGCTCCGTTAGGCGCCACGTTGTCAAGGGCATTTGGCGAGATAGTTGGTGCTTCTCCAGCTGTACCGGAAGCTAATGGGACAACGATTGGTTTGGGTTTGTTTTTGGTTCCCTTCGGTCGACCGCGCTTCTTGGGACCGCTGCCATTCTCGACTCCGTTCACGCTTGACGTTCCTGCGGTTTGTTGCGGCGTATCGGTATCTGGTGTGAAAATTGTTGCTTCCGATCTTTGCTGAGCTAATGCACCCTGACTGAGAGCCGTGGAGATAGCCACAGGCTGTGACTCGTGGTGCGAAGTAGACGGACCAATCGCGACCGGGTTCAGGAACGATCCAGGTGCACCAGAGGCTGGCGGAGTCGGTAGAGTAGGCGAAACGCCGTTCTCAGGCTGAGAGACCGGCTGTCCATCTATAGTCTTCTTTTTCCTTCCTCGCTTCTTCCTCGGTGGACCCTCCGGCTGAGTAGACGTTGATGGGTCGTCGATAGGTAAGGCACTTGGCCCAGCTACAGAATCGGAATTCTGACTGGCCGCAGTCTGTCTTGACCTGTTGCTGACGTTTGCGGACAGAGTGGGTTGTCTGATATTTGGCGAACGAGTGTCTTCGATGGGAGGTATTATGACAGACGAGTTCCGTTTCATGATGGCCACTATATGATTTAGACAGGATGAGATCCACTCTTGTCATAATAGGTTCACAGACTCACGAAGTTTGGTCCAGAACAAAACCTCCGCCGAGAGGAGGACCCGAATGGGCTCTCCAGTAGTGAGTCTCTTGACGGCATTTCCCAACTCATGGCATCTCTTGGCATAGATCTGCAAAGGATCGCCAGTGATTTTGCCCACCACCGTTTCGCTGACTTCAGGCAGGGGAAGGACGTTGGAGGTGACTAATTCGCTGAACGAGCCTACTCTGAGGACCACGTATTCACCCAGGTGGCGACCGTGAAATTGAAGCGAGACCGGCGGAGCCGTTGGCTGGCTAGAGAATGGCATTCGATCAGGCGACCTGTCCCGCGTCGTGCGTTGTTGGCTGTTGCTTGTCGAGGCGACAGGCGACCGGGATGCGGCTGAGGACTTGGAGTATAGTATGTTCCTCTCAGCTTGCTGGCCAAGTCGCTCGGGGATGCGATATGTCGACGGAAGGGAAGGTGTAGGCTGATGAAGAGGAGGAGGATGAAATTGCCCGTTATCTGACGGCCGCGTAGGGGCAGCAGACGCCTGCCTAGAAGACGACAGAGACGAACTGGCAGAATCCGGTGGTCTCGCAAAACCACCATTGTACGAAGCGGAAAGAGGCGGTCGGGAAGACGATGGCTCTGTGGCCCAACTCGGGCCTGATGATCGAGGAGCTGAAGAGACAGTTGGAGAAGTCTCAGCGTCGAGTTGTTGGAAGCGGCGAATTGTGTTCGTCGAATGAGGTTGATTATAGTGCGCTGAGACCGGTGTTGGTATAGGCGCGTGTGAGAAGGACGGTGCAGGATCAGGGGGCGGTAGAGGCTCTACCATCGTGTCTTCTCCAGTCTTTGTCCGCTCCCACAATAGCTCAAGTCCGCCAAGCATCTTCAGGAAGAAGGTCTGCAACTGCCTTCCGACGACCTCGCTTGTTCTCAGACCATCAGGTGTATTATGGGCTGGCAAGCCCAACAATCCCGCGACCAGGGGCCACCAGTTCCTCGAGCTGACCAGCGTAGACCCTCCAGCACGTATCACGGCGCCGAAGAGGACGTAGACGTCAAAGATCTTCCCGTCCAATCTCCATCCGGTATTAAGGCCTTGCGCCTGCGCCATGTGCGAAATGAGATATCCGTCCACCTGCGCTCGAGAGGGCAAAGGCACCGTGCTGGCGGCAGCGTTTATGACTCCTGATATATGCGAGGGAGCCAAGAGTTTTGGAGAGAGTGATGATGAAGGCAGCCGGAAGTCGCAGTGTGGGAGTTGGTGCACGGGCGCGGGCGCGGGCTGGTGAGGGTTGTAGTCTGACCGCGAGGAACTTGCGGACGACGTAGAGGCCGCTGCGGCTGATGCACCAGGGAACAGCGGGGAGACGACATGCCGAGGAGGAGGAGCGGGTGGATAGCTCTGATTATGGTGGTGGTTCTCCGCAGCCCAGGAGGCAGATGACTGTTGGGAATACCGCGAATGTGCATGTGTTGCGGACGTTGACGATGTACTCGCGCCCGCGTCCCATGTTGACGAATGAGAATGAGGACCGCTGGTCACTGGCGTGTTGAGGACATGGATCGAAGACGTGGAGGCGGCTCTAGAGTCTCGCCTATAAAGTCTTCAGAGGACGCTCTAGGTGGAGCTCCAGACTCACTGCTCCTCTTCGTCCAGCAGGCGAAGTTGCGCTTCGAGCCGCCTCCGCTTGTCCCTCCTGCGCTGAGCATCGTCCATATTGCCGACGGGACGACGACCCCTGGTGAGTTTACGAGCAAGTTGGGTATGTGCACATCGGAGTCTTTTCTTACTTTGTTGAGTCAAGCGTTGTTGAGCTGTCAATGGGTGGTTAGCTGTCAATGTGACAATACGAGTTGGTAAACAGAGAACTCATCAACATGAGCCGTAATCGCGTTTCGGATCTTGACCGTGTCCACGTGACGCAATGACAGTGGCAGTGGCAGAAAGACTATCCTGGTCTGCTTGTCCGAGATTGACCGCCGTGTCTAAGCATAAGGCTTGCACGAGGACAAGTATGGCTGACTTCAGTAGAGCGAAGGGCAGAGCATCAAAAAGTGAAACAGAAGTTACGGAGCATTGGCAACACTGGACAGAGACTCAAGAGCAGAGATGTCCTGTCTCGACAGGGCTTCTTCATCGGCAATTCTACAGTGACAGCTGTATCGACGGACAAAAATAACATGATCTCATCTAGCTATGTACACGATACCTATCTCGCATCTCATACCGCGGCGGTCATCTGAAAAGTATTCACCGATCACTCTGCAGTCATGACAGCAGGTCCGGCATCTCCATCTTACTTCTTACCGGATATCTAACTAAGACAGGGTCGCGCCCGTGTCCACTCTTATCTGTCCTTGCCACTCCATGCCCTGCTCCTCCCAGCATTGGATTTATGTATCCTTTCTCCTGAACAGACGGATCTGCAGCTCCACACTGAGTTGATGCAGCATCTTGCGGAGGTCATGCCACTGCTGCTCTTCTGCTCTCAACAGCTCTGTGACTTCCTCCCCACGCTTGTCGAGCTCCGTCGATTGCTCTGTTCGCGCAGTCAGATTCGCTGACAACCCATCCACCATCTCCATCTTGTCATAGTATTCGCGGAGCATTGGCTCAGTGCGAGCGAGATCCTGGGCGAAGAAGGATACTTGGCGCTCGGCAGCGTTCAGGCCGTCCTTCAGGATCTTCAGCATTGCTTTCTGTTGGCAAGCAGATTCGCTTCTCTTCGCCATATGAATCAATAGGCCGACCACTCCATCTTCGTATCCTTTCATTCTCTTGAAAGCTGCTTTTGCTTTGGCGACGGCGGGTTCGCTAAGAATATGTTGTCGATTTTCTTCGGACATCATTTCGCGAAGCTCCCTAGCTCCCTGGCTGGCTGTGACCTCACCTGCTTTCGCCTCGGCTTTGTTGCTCTCCAGCCTCAAAATGTTTTCCCTCACGGCCTCTCGAAGGTTGTTGAGAGATGCGTATTCGGGGTGGGCTTCTTTCAAGCGGTCAGCGATCATTCGAATGCGTGTGGCCTGTGCAAGGAGCGCCTCCCTTGCTCGTGCATGGGCAATGATGGACCAGTTTTTAGTCAGCTGGATGATAACGAGTTTGTCGGCAATGGAGATAGTGTCGGGACAAGGTGTTTGCGAGCCACATGAATGTTGTTCATGAGAGGCGTTATCGGGCGCCGCCTCATCGTGGAGGAAAGAGTCCGTTGTAGATCTGACCCGACTGGTAGGATCGCGGTGAGCGGTCTCAGAAATCGATGACAAGGCGAGTGGTGATTTGCTGGAGGTCCTGTGAATGAGGCTGTCTGTGGACGAATGGCCATGCGCGAAGTGGTGAGGAGACATGCCGTTAGGGCGGTGGAGCGAGGTATCGTCGCTCGCTGCGGCGAGTGAAGTCTTGTCGTCGTCGTTGGACAAAGCGAGATCTTTCGGCACGACTGTTTTGGTACCTCTCGACTCTGTAAAACGATCTCGTAAGCTTTTTTTTTCATCACAGCATGCAATGGTATGTAACAAAGTCTGGAGCACCCACCTGGTTCACCTCCGATCTCTCGATCCACCCTCTCGGAGCTACTCATGTCTGTGAGTTTGCAGGAGCTGTTGTGGTCTTCGCTGTGACTGATGGACGATACGGTTGTCGGTTCAGCGAGGGCACGAGATGGATAGAGAAGATGAAGGAAATAAAGAGAAAGAGTAAAAAGAGGAAAGACGAAGTGATGAGTGTAGACTCGTTGTCAAGTACCGTAGTCAAGCAACGAAGGAAAGTGGGTCCGAGCGTGATAGGTCATATGATCCAAAGGTGGTCTGTGCGCCATCCATCAATGATGGCTCACACATTCTCCTGTAGCTCGTCTGCGCCAAAGTGGCAGATTGCCGATCTACTGTAGCACACAGCAAACGATGTGCGTAAGGCTGTTATCTGCTTGTCTCTCGCCATTTCATCATGCATGTCGTCTTGAAGCTGATGACACCGAGTGAATGCATTAGACGTGGGCAATGATCCAACCGTGCTATATTCCCCCACCAAGCACTAAGCCGTTCTCGTAGATTACACGCCACAGAGCTTTGTGGCGCTGAGTTGCTGATCGACCGCAAGTGAGCAATGGGCATCGTCGTACATGTCTTAGCAGCACTGCGGCCAGATTCTGTCGGACTAGGGCTCGAATCACTACTTTCTGGTATCATGGAAATAACAGGGTGGATCGAGCTTTAAATAGGACCGCTGTGAAACAACATCGACAATCGCACCTGCAACATAGTACATATACGTGTATGATATATCAATCGATAAGACGCCAAACCTATATTGTCCATACTTATCTTATCAAATAGTGTGCACCCCATCACGATACGAAACAAGCAACTGGTGCTCTATGTGCCTGAGAACGACACTTGGTTCACCCCACTCCCTCTCCTCCCTGATCGCCTCGCGCCAAAACAGATTCGCCTCTTCCTCGCGAGCTCGTCTCGCAGCGAGCTTTTCGCCCCATTTCATAGACCTGGTCAGAGCGCGATCGAGCTTGGCGGAGACCCGCCAGAGATCCACTTTGGCTGCTATTCCCCTACAGGTCGTATTGGGCAGCGCGTTCTGCAGGTACTCGATCGCGGTGCTCTCCGCGCGTAAGAGCGAGGTGTACACCGGCCCGTTCCACTGCACGTGCTGGTACTGCTGCATATACCTTTGCGCGGCTAGTGCGTCGGGCCAGCGCGGCACGCCGCCTTGCGTCGCGAGCGCTGCTAGGACAAAGCGATATCCGTTGGAGGCCTTGACGAAGTCGCGAAGCATCTCGTCGTGCTTGCGTCGCACGCCCTCCCGCCTGTTCACGTGCACTGATAGTGCGCTCGTCTGCTCCACCCCCCTCTCAGTCCACCACTTTGCCAAGCGCTCGCGAGTCTGGCGCGCCTGGCGCAAATCCTCGACTTTGGTAGTGGCGAGACGCAGCTCCTTCTCCGCATTCTCCCGCTTACGGCTACGGCGGATCGCTCGCGGAATGGCTTTCTCCAAGTGCGCCCTGCAGTCATCGAGAGAAGCGTCGCAGCGTTCCTGCACGAACGATAGGACCAAGAGTCTGTTCCTGGCGGACACGCCGTCGCGGCATAAGGACGCCACGACTGGGACAGGCGTGGCGGTGACGATAATGGGTAATTCGGGGTTGACTAGGCTAGTCTCCCCGTCCATCATGGCAGGAGTGGCAGTGAAATGATGAGCAGGGGCAGGGCTGTGGAGGAACCGAGGGGGAGAATGGATCAAGTCGGGTGTGCGAGCGTCATATCCATCGTCCGAGGCAGAAAACCCCCCGTTCCGAGCGATGCGTGCTGTTAAGATCGGCGAGTCAGCGATTGCCTCTCCCGACCTGCCACTCCGTCTCCTGTTGTGCCGCAGTGCAATGATGACCTCAAGGGGAAGGAAGACAAGAAGGAGAACGCACAATCAACATCCTCGATCCAGATATCATCATACACATTTCGAATGCGTACAGCCCGAATGGCAGTGGCGGAAGCAGGGAACATCGTGGCATAACTAGCTGCGATTCTCGGTCCAAACGCGAAGGACATTTTGGCGATAGTGCACTTCTGTCGTCGTTGCGACATATGATTTATGCAAGACTAGATGGGAGTAAGAGATGTACTGTATCTTCGTCGTGAGCTGATCATATACGTATGGACGGTGGCGAGTGACCATACTGCGGTCAGTCAGGACGATCTGAATCAGCCGTACACTATATCCGCGGTGCCTCATTCACTCATACTGCACAGTACTCGTACTCTCCCGACTCGAAATCTTCGATGCGCTACGTGAATGGCCACGTCCTATTCAATTTCTCAACCAAATCCGTCAATGGGTCAATGGGTCATGCGTCATTCGTCAATGGGACGAACGGATACTGATTTGATGTTTAGATATTATGCACATCCACATGCACATGAAGCATATATTATCCGCGACATGCATGGGCCTTCTCACGTACTTACCGCGCGTGGACGAATACATTCACGGGCGTCAAGTCGATTCCTGGATCTCGCTCGTGCAGTACTCTAGTACGAGTAATCGTCTTTCCCTCCACTCTGCTCTCGATTACTGTGTTCAGGCACTACGTTTCCGCATGCATTCACTATCATGCATATCCGCTTCCACAGATCTTACAGATACAGTACAAGCATGCGAAGCGCGCTCCCAATACCCTTACAGTCCATACTGCACTCGTAGACTCAAGTACCGGTGGACTACGACCCAGACGCTTTCCAATGCAATAACCCCTCTCCACCCCATCGCGCTCTGGCCAATAGTCCCTCGGAGACTTTCCCATCTTTACTCTGCGTCCTCTCCCTCTCCCTCTGGCTTTCTCTACCATGGGCTACTGGCAGATCCGCGTCGTCGGTCATCCCTTCTGGACTCAGACCTAGTGCGCCGATGATCCCTGATCCTCCTCCCTGCCCTTGCCCTTGTGCGTGTCCTAGTCCTTGCCCATGTCCGGTGGAAGCAGAACCGGAGCCAGAGTAGGCGTACGGATGGGGATGGGGTAAACCGAGATTCTCTGTGATAGTCCCCAATCTCGCTAGACTGGCATAAGTCATCCTTCCCATCGCCCCTCCGCCCCCTCCGCTTCCGCCAGTACTTGCATGATCACTCCCTGATCCCGACCCGGGGGGTATGATATTACCCTTTGCAAAACCACGCGTGACGCTCGGACTAGTCTTGATGCTCGCGCTCAACGTGATGGGCACGGAGTAGAACGGCGTGCCTATACCTTTATGCGCAAGGCACGAGCATGGGCATGCGGGACATGTCAGTGGAGTGGCGGTCGAGTGGAGGAAGTACGCTTTGAAGCATTTCGAGTGCAGTTTGTGCCCGCATGTCGAGCAGCTCATCGAGAGACCTACATGTTCGTTAGCATTGCAGCTACCATTGAGTAAGATAGATGTCGTACCTTTGATGGGCAAGCGACAGAACTCGCACATCGCTTGCGCAGGAGTCTGGCTGCAGCTCGGACAACTCGAAGTCAGAGCGCTTGAGCATGGTATGCACACTTTGTCAAACACACGAATCAGTACCGTAGCAAGAAAACAGATAGTAGATAGCTGGACATACCGTGCGCAGACACATGTCCTGAAGCGTCTTTCACAGTGCCTGAACCACTCCTCGCCCGCGAGCGGATCTCGCCATGGGCAGCTCTACTAGCTTCGCTCTTGAGATCAGGTACGAATTGGTATCCCAGCAATACTGTCCGCGCGCCCAGTAAACCCATGCGGAGAAGGAAGTCTGCATACGCAAACTTCCAGCCTTCGCACAGATGTCGCATCTCGTCGGGTAGGAGGGATGGCGGTGGCCTACAATCACGCAGATGCGTGATATCAGTATGACTGGCTGGTAAAGCAGTGAGCAACGTGTTTACTCACGCCTCGTCTTTCGGGAAATCAATTTTGATCCAACATGTTTTCACTCTTCGTCTTCCAATCCCACTGTTTCCGTGGGCACTAGGCGTATGCACAGCCGATCCAGACGGAGTGTTCAACGTTGTACTGGGTCCCGTACTATATCCTGACAAGGGTCTTCCACTCGTACCTTTGGCCAGAGGAGAAGCAGAGCCAAATGAGACTTTATGCGATCTCAGATCCGTACTGCTTCCTATCGACCTATCCGTCCCTGAGCTGCGCAAAGGTGTGCCTATCGGCGAAGCCGAGGCTGCAGTAGGATTTCTAGGCCTTTCCCGCTCCCTCTCGCGATCCCTGTCTTTCTCTCGATCCTTCAATTTCGGACTGTCTAGCCGCCGTGAAGGGATTGCCAGGCCTGTAGGCGAGGCATCCTCGTAGCTCGCCGCCAAAGGTGTTTTGGCGAATGGCAGATCCCCAAAAGACACCCGGTCTTTGGGCGTAAGTGCTCCGCGTAGCGAGATCCCAGACGGGTTCAGGATCTGCGACCACCCGGAATTGCGATACGATGAATGTCCAGGACTCAATGTCGTTCCTGTGATCGCGGTAATTGCGCTACCTCCCGGACCTCCCGGACCTGGCGTGGCGGTCCAGCTGGATCGTTGCCGGACCGGCGTGATGTGCGGCGTTACTCGCGGAAGCGTGAAGTAGTCTTGTTCCGGACTGCGGGTGAGGATCGATTCCGGTTCGGGCGGTACGGGCGCAGACCGCATGTAGTCGAGCAGAATGCACGATATGATGGCGAGAAGCTGCACGTTTCTTTCGGCCATTAGCACGTTGAACCTAAGGCGAGCCCGTCAGCCATGCCTAGATCGATCAGATACCACAGAGCTTACATCTGATCCAGCACCTGCTTCTTCCGATACATAGATTGTTCCCAGGTCTGCCTTTCTCGCCTAAAACTTTCCATCTTACCCATGACTGGTGGTAGTGCAGCATATGCCGGCGGGGGATCCGCCAAAACGCCCTTGAGCGTCGACCACACATCCACATGATCAAGCCTCTTTGCCTCCAGCGCATGGTGGAGATTATCCTCGATCGAGGTCGAGTAGACCCTGGCAAGGGATGCACAAGGATGACCAAGGTTTGATAGATCGTGAATGGTCACAGTTGATCCAGCTTGGACTTGCGGTTGAGGCAACTGTTCTAATCGGCGTATGCGCGGCTTATGCCGCACCGCATTGCGCTGATGTGGGTTTTGTAATCGCGATAGTGCCGTGAGCGCTTTTGCCATTGGCGATGGGAGGTCACGGGTAATGGAAGGTGAGCGCGAGGCGGCTTTGGTACGAGGTAGAACAACCTGCTTTGGGAAGAAGCAGACGAGTTGACCTAAGTAAGTTTGGGTTGTCAGCTACCACTCATATCACGTAGTAAGCAGCCGTCGTCGGGAGGCTCACCGTTGGGGCCAAAGGTAGCTCCACACGTCCTGATCAGCATGGGCACATTGCTCAACCTAGTGGGTTCCGCCCCAGCTTCGCTCTCCGAATCACTCTCCTCGTCCACCAGTCTCCCGATCCTCTCATGCGAACCTAACAAGAAACCTGTCGTGGCGACCAGACACTGTCTGCTGAACGACCGGATCTCCTTGATCGTGCCCGTGATGAGCGAACGGGTGATCGGTGAGACGGTCGGATTCCGCTCCAGCTCAAATAACGGGACTTCAGGTCCATAGGGGTAATTCGGGGGGAACGTCCAGTGGATCCGCATGAATGCCATTCTGTCGCCATTCGCCCATGGGCCTTGCATCGACATGGTGAGTCTGCGATGGGCCAGATCGATCTAAGAGCGGGTCTATGTCAATTTTGGTTCTAGTATGCCGAGAAGTGGAGTAGTTACCTTTTCAAAGTTGATTTTGGGTCGAGGAAAGAGCTTGTTGACCAGCACAACTTCGTCTTTGAGGCTGATCCAATCTGGTCTCCCTTCAGTGCTGAAGCCCCGACTTCTAGCTCGGTTCGCCGATGCGGCCCGACTAGGCTGCAAGCTGGAATCAGGCGACGGAGCGTTCTTCACCACTTTCGTCAGCCAATCCAGTTGGTCCATCCCTCCAGTCTTGTTCCCGCCGCGAGTCATGCCTGTTTCCGGGCGTACAGACAATTTCTGCCTGGTGATGTTACCAGGGTTGACTAGCGGGGGAGGCAGACGGAGGATATCGTTGATATCGGGATTTGCTGATGGGTCGTGCGTGAACGAGATGTTTGATGCGCCGCGACGCGAAACCAGCATCTTGATTGGTGCGCCGCGCTTGAAGCCTACGCGCTCTTTGACCTCTTTGCTCAATGGCCAGATGCGCAGTGTCCGGTCCTTGGACCAAGTGACAAGCTGGAAATCCCGATCGTCGTAGCTCGGATCATCCCCGCCCCTAGTCCGCCATACGAAATCTTTCACGACGTCGTCGTGGCCCTCGAATCGCTCTACTGGGGCAGCGTCGTGCGTCGAGAACATCTCCAGTGCTTTCTCCCCTCGTTGAGGGAGAGCGAGCACGCCGTGTCCAAAGGGCAGATTGCGAGCTCGCCACACTGGGTAATTGGTAGATATAGTCGCGACCGGTTCGTCTGGTGCGGATACGTCGGTGTAGAAGTCTGCTTTTGGGTCAGACGTTCCAAGCTCTGGTACGGTCCAGTATTTGATAGTTTTGTCTAAAACAGCGTATCCTATTCTCAGCGTACATCCCAAAACTGCTTAACGGTGTACATACCAAGAGAACAGGTCACGAGCTTGTGTCTATGTCGCCTGTCCCAGTCAATGCCATAGATCTTTGCGCTGTGCGCATGAATCGTAGTTATAGGAACAGATCCTTTCTGATCTCAGCTTATGATCAGCGCCCAATTCAGACTCCAGGTGAAGCTGGAACGGAAAACATCGTGACTCACTCTATCGTCCCAAATGTGAACGACGGTGCCGTGGGAAGTAGCGAGGATATGCTCGTGCTGCCTATTCCACTTGACCTGCGTCCCCGCTGCGCCCCACGCGCAAAGCCGTATGATCGGTTTTTCCCATGCTCGCAAATCCCACCCTCGTATACCCGCATCCATAGAGACGGTCGCCATGAGATTCGGATTGATAGCGTGCCAATTGATATCGGTGATGGCGCGAGCATGGGCGTCTATGCTCTTATACAACGCTTTCTGGGCTGCCAGATCCCACACGAGCAGCTTTTGCGAGGAGGTGGAGAGGATCAGTTGTGCGGTCGAAGGATGGGGCGACCATTGGCAGCTGGAACGAGCGTCTCCGGTCAGCTGAACCATTTCGTTTACGGATGATAGGGGTGCGAGACTTACTCGGCGATCTGCCATGTGCCGCCTTGCGGAATGAACCGGGGGGCATTATGCAGATTGGCCAGATCCAGGATATACAGTCCCTTTCTCGACGCTAGGCAGACATCTCGCGCACTCGGACTGATAGACAGACTGCCCACAGGCTGATTAACGCTGATCGTCGATCCTTCGGAGAAGGGGTCCACTTCCGTCAACTCTTGTCTGATAGTGGCCGAAGTAAAGTTGCGCTCCAAGCGCGGTCGCGTGGGCAGATACGGCGATGCGAGGGGAGACGGGTGGTACGGGGTGGAGGAGTTTGAGGACCGACGTGAGATGGACGTAGACGTGCTGGGCGAGAGCGGCAGCGGCACCCCGGCCGGCGAGAGAGTTGCCATTGTGCTCCACTATCAGGTGATCCTGCTGTACATGCTGATGTTGTCGACTCCGAGCCAGCTGAGAAGTTATGTCGATTGAAGAGTATATGTGAACAGTAGTAGTAGTGGTATTGACAATATCGGTCTAATTCGGTTCAAATCACTCGCACGTACGAGTATGGTAAACGGGTAAAACAGTGGACATGACCGGTTCGCACTTTGGCTTTTTGCTTTCCAGCCTCATTCCATCTGCTCGTACATACTTGTACATACCTACTCGGCGACTCACGGATTGCCTCCAGCCCAGGTTGCTAGCGCAAAGTAGATCACTTGCGTCGTTGCAAGCAACAGAAGTCGACCGCAGATTGTTCAGCCAGCCAGCCGTGACCACTCGCGATGCTGCCTCTACCGTCCTCGTCCCGGTCCAAGCCTCGGACGTATTTCCCTTCCCTGCCCGCATCGCATTCGCACTCGCACGGGTACTCGCCCAACTCACCGCAGATCCTAGCGACGCTCCGCGCTCGAACGCGGCTGACCAACTTGGCCGTCTCCTTGATCCTCGTCGTGCTGAGCGGCTCGCTCCTGCTCAACCTCAATACCTACGTGGGCGGTAATTCAGCCTCGTCCTCATCGCCGTATTCACGAGGGGGAGGCGGCAGGCGGAAATCCTCCTCTTCGGCTTCGTCTTCGGTGTACTCAACAGAATCTGCGCTAGTGCACGGATGGGACGATCAGGCCTCCTCGGCCCAATTAGATTCTGGCATCCCACTCAGTATCGAGACTACCATAGAGCGAGATAGTAGATACGAGGATCTGACGCATCTCATCATGGTTCCCGGACACGCTATTTGGCTGGGCCACGACGCGAGCAGAGCAGACGAGGACGATGATTGGATATTGGAGGGTATGCAGAGGGGCGGATCGGTCAAGACGTATATCAAGCATATCGAGGAAGGCGTCAGACAACTAAAGGATGATCCCTCGGCTCTTCTCGTCTTCTCCGGGTGAGTCTCGTTCCCGCTCCTCGCACCTCTCACCTGTGTCAGGAGTACCGACTGACAAACATCACTCGTTTGTTTCACGCAGCGGCGCAACACGCCTCCCACCCTCGCCGCCTTTACCGGAAGCCCTCTCATACCACCACCTAGCGACGGCGCTGGACCTCCTCCCAGCCACACCTATAACGTCAACAGACGGTACTCGCAGGAATCCCTTACCGCTCAACCTGCGCGCAGCAACAGAGGAATACGCTTTGGACAGCTACGAGAACCTCCTCTTCTCCCTGGCTAGATTCAAGGAAGTGACTGGTAGATGGCCCGGAAGAATCACTGTTGTCGGATATGGCATGAAGCGTCGTCGGTGAGTGCTTTCGTCGAATGTGTACCCTCTCGCCGGTCCATGTGGCATCACGCTCCGTTCCTTCAACTACCTCCATTAGCTCTGGCAAGAGTCGAATGCTGATGTCCTTTTGGTGCAGATTCGAGAACCTGCATCGCTCCGCAATCAACTTCCCAGCGTCCAACTTCACCTACATAGGCATCGACGACCAAGGGGACACCACGGCGCACTACGCCGGAGAACAGAAATACGGATACACGCCATTCCTCTCGTCCCCCTCCGGCTGTCACCCACCCCTATCAATCAAGCGATTAGTCCGAAATCCATATAAGCGTTATCACCCATATCATACTTCATGTCCAGACATAATAGAGCTACTAGAGTGGTGCCCCCCGCTGCAGAACGTAGCCGACGAGGGCGAGCAGGAGGACTACGTAGGGGTCAGCTTCGAGGGGTGGACTCCTTGGTCAGAGGGCAGTGATGAGATCATGTGGGATCGCGAGAGGGATTAGGGATCTTGTAGATTAGGTAGATGTGGACCTTAGCCCTTCCTCACTTGAGTCATATATCAATCAGCATATGTCAACATCGTGCATCAGAGACTGAGACTGGTGACAGGAGCTCGCTGAGAATAGATGCATTGCCAACGAGGTTTTCTAGTTTTCGATATATACCTAACGTACACTTCTTATCTCGTAAGGAAGATACAGCTACATAGCAAGCGAGTCGTCATAAGATACACGAGAAGCAGACAGGAAAGAAACATCTATAGAGACACAGTACCACGCCGACGGTCCAAAGATCCTATCGCTAGGCTCCCCTCATCTCCTTCCTACGACTCTCAATGACTTGTAGACACCTTTTGATAATGATAAGATAGCGAAATGAACTTGTTTGTTTGGTGTCTAGCCAGAGAGATTGAAATGTGTCGAGGAACGAAATGGGTTCGCGGGATGGATGAGGCGGTCGAGACGGGTCGTGTATAAATTCGCGTGTATGGCGAGGCGTTAAACGAAGAGATTGGACGGATGATGACGAAGCAGACAACGGATGGGATCAGTGGAGGGTGAGTTGAGAAGAGAGAAAAGTTGTGTCGAAGCGGTGTTTGTCTTCAGTATAGAGTTGCGCAATGTCGATGTCGACAAGATTGAGCGATGATGTTTGAATTGTTCTTGAGTTTGGGGCCGACTATCACAGCCGGATATACCCCTAGTCCATACTTGCTCGGAGAGCAAGTTCCTCACGCCGTCTTTATCCACCATTCACTTCACTGCACGACAAGCGCTCCAACTCTATCATTCAGAAGAACCCAATTCGACAAGGCCATGCCACCGAGGTGGCGGCGCTGCGTTTTGGAGTTTCTCAATGATGAGTGGAGACGATTTGCGGACAGGAGAGGTGGTAGTAGGGGAGAAGAAAAGCGTTGATTGACAGGAGGGACACGGTATATCCGCGGGAGGGTTGAGTCGGAAGGTGAAGTTGATAAGGATAGGTAAACATAAACAAGGGATTGGAAAGTCTCGGTGAGGCGCGATAAGCGACCTCGGTTCATTTGGGGCCGCCCGATGAGGGCGGCTAGATGAGACTCCCGGTTTCCGCTCGCTTTTGCATCCTTCCTTGAGCGCGGGCGACTGCAGGTGCAACGCCCTGACGCTTGGCATCGACGAGGGGGCCATCGGAATGGATACCCTGGCGATGACGCTCGAGGTCATGCAAACGGGAGAAACCGCGCTTGCAAGAGGTGTGAGGGCACTGGTATGGCTTGGGCCGAGTAGGGTTGTGGGTTTGCACGTGGGACTAAATTGACAAGTCAGCGGATGCACATATGTTCGATACCAGACGTGAAACTTACCTTCAGGTTGAAGGCCCTAGCAAAACCCCTACCGCAGATCTGGCACTTGTGCCTCTTCCTCGGGTCGTCGGGTGTCTGGCCGGGGACGTAGCCCCTGCCACCGCCGTGAGCATTGGGGATGGGCATACCAGGGATCATTGGCTTGCTCTCGTCATAGTCGTATCGCTTGGGCGAGTAGTCGGCAAGCTCGTCCTCACCCTCGTCCTCGCTGTCGTGATGAGAATGAGCGCGACGGTGGATATGGTCCTGGTTGATGGTGGCGAACGATGGAACGCTCGACGTCTTGACCATCTGATGAGGGACAAGGCTCGGCACACCAGGGTAAGTCGGGGTCGACGGGTATGGTGGGCTGTGACCTGATGCGGTGGTCGAAGCGGACGGACGCTGGTACATGTTCATGGGCTGCTGAGACGCGTCGAAGGAGGATCGCTCGCTAGTTGGCATGTAGTAGTTTGACATGGAAAGCGAGCGGCTCTGCTGAGCGTGGATACGAGCGGCATCGGCAGCTTGAAGATGGGCCTGAGCCTGAGCATGGTGGAGCGCAGCCTGAGAAGACTGGGGGTGGTAGGTGAAAGTGGGAGGTTGAGACCAGTTGGCAACGTGAGGTTGACCAACGCCGTAGTAAGGCGAGGACATCTGAGGTTGGGACTGGTAGGCAAGCATGTTGTCGTTGAGTTGAGTCAAGGGAACGTTGTAGTCCTTGTAAGAGTTGTTGTTCACGTCTCCAGATGGCATGAAGGAGCTAGGCTTATCGCAAGCAGCAAAGAGGGCACCGAACTCGTTTGTGGGGTGTTGAGTCACGGCGCGATCAGTTTCGGCTTTCGCGGCAAGGGCCTTGTAGTGAAGGTAGCGCTGGAGGTGGTGGTTGCTGAGAGCCTCTGCTGTGTCGTCCTCGCCTGCGTTGGCGTTGTTGTTGAAAGGAGCTTGGTTGAAGTTGGCGGCAACGGCGGCGTCGACGATGGAAGACCTGGGCGAGATGAGGGTCGACGAGGCCGGAGTACCCTGACTGGCGATTGGCGACAGGTCGATAGGTCTTGACAGCTCGAGATCGAAGGAGAGGTTGCCGTCTGAAGAGAGTGTCTCTAAAAGGTGGACAGACTCTGGCGAAGTGTGAGTATAAGAGTCTAGATCAAACTCTATACCCGCGTCTGAATGGATGGACGGGGGAGGTGAAGGAAAGGTAAAAGGCGCGTTGGGGTCGTTCTTGGTATCGGTCGTGAAGGGTGAGGGAGCGAGAGGGAAAGCTGAGGCAATCAAGGACATGGAAGGGTGCGTGTGATTGGGTGGGCCCGAAGGCGATGTCCTGTTTGGTGGTGGGGGGAGAAAGCAACGGTGAGTTGCGGTTCGATTGTTGATGGCAGTTGGAAGTTTGTCGAGTAAAGTCAGTCCAGTCGTTTGATATATATAAACAAGAGGTCGATATGGCTTGATTACACTGACACGATGAACAGCTGAAGGAAAAAGAAGAAGAAGAAGGAGAAGAATAGATAGATACACAAGAGCAGAGTGAAAACGAGGAATGCAACGGGGGGCGGAGGGGATTGGAGTGGTGTGATGGATGGGATTGGAATGGGTGGAACAGGGGGAGCAATGGGAATAGGAGTGAGATGGGAAACAAGGCGAGAATGAGACAACGAGGCGGTGCAAAGGAGGCAGTGGGCAGGGGAGCAGGGGGGGAAGGAGACAACGGTGAAAAGGGGGGCCGAAAGGGAGGACGGTGCAAACGTTGGTTTGGTATATTCAGGGTCAAGGCGTGATCAAAAAGGGTAAATAAACCTCGGCCGCGGTGAGACAACAGGAGATAGAAAGGGGTGGAGAGAGGGAGAGCATCTTATGAGGGGGATTGGATAAGGGATTGCCATAATTGCTCGGACATACCTCGGAACGTTGGTCAAGAAACTTTTGAACCTGCCTGTACCTTTACCGTCAGTGTATGATTGACGGTGACGCGGGTACGAGAGGCCGCAAGGACGGGGCAAGGTGAGGACTAGTGAGATCCGCAAGCGATAGCAACGAGCAAGAAGTGATGCAAGCGGGCACAAAGCGGTGATCCAAACCTTAGCGAGGGCCTCTACACGACGTTGAGACTGGTCCTTTGGTCTAATAATGACGCGCGATCAATCCCGTACTCGGTGATCGCTCCTGAGGAGAGGCACCGGAGCTAGATTCGCACACTGATCACCCTGCCCTAAGCTCAATTGTGCTTCACAAGGCGAGTGGTGTAGTGTCATTAGTGCACAGACCAAGGAGCAGTAACAGTGCGCGACGGCGCATTTGTGCTATCCGTTATGCAGTAGTATGTAATGTCAAGCTTCAACCAATCGAGAACGCCACGGGGCGATGAGGCGAGCGATCGATTATTGTTGACGCACGTATGCACATACGCACGTATGCGCGGAGAGCTTGTACTAAAACGGGCGATCGCCCTTGAATCCTCGTATACTCTATAAAGCTAAAATGGGAATTGGGTGTCTAGCTAATGAACCCTCGAATTCAAAAGTCTAGGCTTTGCCTCCTTTTCAATAACAGCTCGTCTTACCGGTAACTTCGGGATCCACTCGTATACCTCTTGTATGGGTCACGTACGCTGTACAGCATACCGCAACCGAGGCGCCGAGGCGCTGATGTTTCATATCCGCCCAAGTCGAAAGCGCTGAATTACGGAAGCAGCGTCTGCGCGATTGCGGATGGCGATGCTCAGTAGTGTACTCGTGCACATCTGTTACGCGTCCTGTTTTCTATTTTCGTGTACTCGTGTAGGGTGGTCGTGGTCGTGGCCGTAGTCGTCGTCGTCGTCGTGAGCGGTGCTTGCGCTGTCGAGTTGTTGGTGGAGCAGTGGCGGTGCTGTCTACAAATGCAATGCTATCTATCGAGAGACATGAGTTTAGTATCTGACAGACCCAGAATTCGAGCAATGGTCTCGGCCGAGATCCCATGCATGTTGGATAGCGGTGCAACACCGAGCGCGTGTCAGTCATGGAGGGTTGTATCTACCAACCTCCATGTACGCACGATCGCTAGGCACTGAGCGCTGAGCACTTGGTACCAGGCTGTGACACTGAGCATAGATCGTTGGAATCAGACGCGCTCGCTGCTTTCTGCATGCACTGGTGTATCACTACATGGAGAATGGCGTGGGCTGTCATAACGCCAAGATATTCTCTTCGCCGAATTAACATTTCAGACGTGAGGCGAGAGAAGGTCTTCTAGGTCTCAGTCTCTCCCAAAAGTCGTGTCACCTGCCTATCCATCTCTGCTGATCAGCTATACCTCGAAGTCGGATTGTCGTACTGGAACAGCAGCTGTAGAACAGCAACAGCTGAAAAGCTGGTTGCCCCTAAGCGGAGAGCGGAGATCCAGTCAACTCCGCCTCCACCAGAGCACGTTGCGCGTATTGCTCGATGGAAATCATGTCTCGAGATCAATAACAGTCCATGCATGACCGCTGCCGACTGCCTACCAACCAATATTTACTTCCAGAGCAGGAGAGCAATGGCCATCCCTGCCGCTCCGCAACCCTCGGCGCCAGCACTGCATGTCTCGGAGGAGCAAGGACAAGGACAGACGAACGAAGCTGGGCCATCACGGCTGCCTGGTCCAGCAGCGAATTACGAGCTGGCCCAGTCCCTCCGTGCGCACAGTAAGGGCGTCACAGCGCTGCGGTTCTCCAATGATGGGAAGGTCCTCGTGAGCGCTGGTCAGTCTATCCTTATTGCGCACTGTAGATGAGCTATGACAAAGCTGATGGGCCTGCTTGATGTGCAGGCGCAGATGGATGGCTGCATTTCTGGTGTGTCTCAATGATCTGCGGGGTGTGATCCACGCTAATGAGCCAGAGGTAGGGAACCGACTACTGGCGAGCATGTTCGCGGACTCAGATGTCATCGGACTGGTAGGTTTCGCCTCGACTTTGACACACCAGTCAACGTAACGTAAGAGCTGGCTTGGCTGATCAGTGGGCCGCATAGGTATAAACGACATAACGATCTCCCCCGACTCATTATACATAGCCACGGCATCAGACGACGGCTCATCGCAGATCCACCTGCTCCATCCTACTCCCTCCTCCTCTTCTTCTTCTGCCTCTTCGTCCACTCCCACTTCCGCTTCCTCACATACGGGCAGTATACCTACAGCCCTGCGCACGCTCACAGCGCACACAGCGCCAGTATTGTCAATAGCCTTCTCGCCCAAATCGAACTTACTAGTGAGCGGCTCATTCGACGAGTCCGCTATCATATGGGATGTCCGGCGGGGTAGACCGCTGCGGGCCCTTCCCGCCCACGCGGACGCGATCTGGTGTGTCGGTTGGGACACGGAGGGGGGAATGGTCGTTACCTGTAGTGCGGATGGCTTGATGTGCGTCTTCATCATCCATCTCGACTCCATTCTGTGATTTGAGCTGATTAGGATGTGCATCAGACGACTCTGGGATGCGAATTCTGGACAGTGTCTCAAGACGCTGGATAACGATACTAACTCGCCAGTGTGAGTCGCACCTTCTACTATCTACTTGCAAACCCGCTAATCACCATATAACGTACTGAATGTCGTCGCAGGTCATTCGCGGCGTTCACTCCCTCGTCCTCTTTTCTGTTATCAGCCACACTTTCATCAACATTGAGGATATACAACATCCACACTTCGAAAGTGCTCAAGACGCTCAGGGCTCCAGGCTTGTACGTGAATGAGAAATGGCCTTGTCCCGCAATCGTCTTTGCCTCGCCATCCCCATCCGCGCAAACATCGCACGAGAACAAAGAGAAGGATGAAGACAGGATGGAGGTCGATGGCGAGAGCACAAGCCATGTTGTTATTGCGGACAAGGCGGGGAATGAAGCGATGCGGAATACACGATATCGGGGCGAGGCGTGGGTCGTTACTGGGTCTGAGAATGGTAAAGTGGTCATATGGGATCTACAGTCCAAGAGGGTTCTGCAGGTACTCGAAGGCACAGGAGCACATCAAAGTCCCATAGTGGCTGTAGCGGTGAGTCAGCGTCGTCTTTCCCGCTCGAAGTTCATTAGCTTCTTCGCCACTGTCATTTTTGTGAATGAACGAATGAAGCTGATCTTCGACGTTTGCTCCGATTCGAATGATAGGTCCATCCGAATGGCAGGACGATCGCGACTGGCTCGCTGGAAGGGGAGAAGATGATCAAGCTTTGGCGGTGCGACTCGTCGTAAGCTACGTTCGACGTTCTCTCAGCATGGCGATGGCGTAGACTGTCCTTTGGCTTGGCAGCGAGATGACGCAACGCAGAGGCGAATAAGCGGCAGATCCTAATCCATGTACCTGTTGTACCACCATATCATGTACACTAATAACACGCAAACTGTAATGCATGATCATAATGCCATTGATCCCGATCTCTCCAAAGTGTCCAAAGTCAGAGCTCAGATGACGACTTTACCGCCTTTACCCCTGACGCCTTTACGCACATTATCAATCCACTCCTTCTCCTCTCGATCAACGAGGACGAACCCGTCCGACGTCGTGCCGCCCTCACTCTGCGGCTGATCGAAGAACAACCCCGTGGATTTGGCTGCGCTGGGGGACGCAGACGCGGTCGTCGACGATGAAGGGAGATTGAAGAGTTTCGCTGTTGTGGCTGATGTGGAAGAGGCGAGGGGGCTGCTGCTGCCTGTAGGCGTGGGGGCAGAGGGGGACGGACGATAGAGTGTTCTGGATAGGGACTGACTCTGGTTCTGGCCCTGGCCTTGGATCTGGCCTTGTCCTTGTGGTTGCGATTGAGATTGTGGGCGGGATGGAGTTGACGGTGAAGGAGAGTACGAGCGAGTCTATTGACGAGCATAGGTGTCCATATCAGCAGGCAAGAACGCTTGTTCTTGTTTCTGGGGGAACAGCAAAAGGATGAACGAGACACTCACGAGAGGAGAAGAGATCTTCGACGGAGTCATAACCATCCCTCTAGGTTGCGGCGGGACGTAGGTCGTCGGGTACTGTAGGGTTATATAGGCCTCGAGGATGTTCCAGAGGAGGACCACTTGGACGAGGGTTTCTGCGGGCGGGGAGCGAGCGATCAGCGCTGACATTTCTATCTCGCCTGGTTTTCCTCTTCGGCAAGAAGGATTTGGTAGAGGCCCATTTCCTCAATCATCATCTACCTATCCACCTAAGAAACACCACCTCGCGCTGGAAAAGCAGCGACAAGAAGCAAGAGAGAAATATAAAGACAACCAACTCACCTAAGATATACAACGCAACATCGGCCCAACTACTCTCACGAGCCTTACGTCCCTGCGCCCCGTCCCCCAGCCTCACCAGCAGTCCACGCACACTCCTGAAGGGGGGGAACCAATTGCGCACGAAGAATAGGACTAGGGCGAAGATATTGGATTTTAGTCGTGTGCGCGCGAGGGACGGGGAGAGGGGGCGAAGGAGTTTGGAGAGATTGAATGGTAGACTGTCCGTCGCCATTTCGTCTAGCTGTCTTTCTGTCTTTCTATTTCTGTATGACTTTGACCCTCTGCGATTGCGCGTCTCCAGCGATGAGCGAGTGGTGGGTGTCCTATGGGCTGACGAATGTGCAGCGGCGAGAGCTGTAGGTGGAGATACGAGCGTGGTTTGATCGATCAAGAAATAAGAGTAGTGAAATGTCAATGAACGACGAACGACCAACAACGCTCGACCAACTTCAACTTGTACAAAAGCCCAGGAACAAGTTGGTACTAAGCGGCGATCACCGACGTGCACAGGCCTAACCCTTCTACCAGGTATTGATGCTGGGGGTGAACGCGACGACGGCTATGTATCGATTCTGTCGCGATGCTATCTACGTATGTACAGGCAGCGAAGCTGGATTGCGCTGCGTCGCGCTACCAAGAGCACGTAGAGCGTACTGTGACTACGTATGGGACAGCGTACAAGAGCTTAACAAAGCCGCTCATGCGCAAGCGCTCGGCGCGACAGCTTGATTAACGGTGATGAGCGTCAAAGCGCTATGTGATGATCACCAGCAGTAGTAAGATGATCAGGACCACAATGAGGATACCGATACACCAGCCACTTTTCGTCTCTGCCAGCATCATGCTCAGTCAGCTATGCGATCCAACGACAATTTCACGTTGGAGAGTCCCGAGGGAGCTCACCTTCGTTCCGCCGTATGAAATCTTGCATCGTTTTGGAGACTTTGCGCAGGCGTGTGTCGGTGTTGTCGACGCGAGTACTTAGGTCGTCCAGCATCCTATACGCGATCAGCGTATACGTCAGCTGTATCCTCTACATAGTGAGCCAGGAGTATTGCGAGACGAGAGATATGGTCATTCTCAGCTCCGCGAGAAGCGCCTGCGCTGAAGAAGCAGAGGTGGAGTGAGGATCCTAGAGATATAGCGACTCACTCGCTCTGCTCGTGAACTTCCGACCCTATCAGCCCCGCCTGTGACGCGAGGTTATGCAGCGTGCCCGAGATGACTCCCAGGGTATCATCCTGCCTCTGCACCAGGAGCTACCAACGTATCATCTGTCAGTTGAGCTCTGACAGAGAATCAAGAAAACTGTCGGACATACCTCCTGCTCCTCCCTTTCCCAGCGCTTGACTTCCTCGGTGTCGGCGTCGGCGTCGGTATCGCCTCGCTCGAGATCGCCGTTCTCGGGTAGATCCCTGTACCTCCCTTGGTCCCCCTTGCTTTTGCCTTTGCCTTTGCCTTTATCCCTCCCGCCCTGACCGATGAACACTTTCGTCCTTAAGCCCTGCCATCACGAACGCACAAAGCTCTCGTCAGCTACCATCGTACCATTTCGGCCATTGGCAAATAACAGAGTGAAGCGAGTAAGAGCTCAGGACTCACCTTGACATCGCGCTTAACGCGCTCCACGAACGCGCGTCTTTTCCCAACTTCCCCACTCCCCAGACCCCACCTATCGCCCATACTCTCCACGACCCTCACGCTCTCCTCCAAATCCTCCAAATCCGCTTCGAGCAGACTCAGCGTCCCGCGCAACTCATCTCGCGCTTCGATCACTGCTGCCGATGAGCTGGGGGCCGACGATGCTATTCGATTATACGATTCCAGGAGCGAGTGCGTGCTTGATAAGTTTACCTCGACTTCGCTGCGTTCACCAACTTTTAGCTATGGTTCATGTGGAAGAGAAGAGATGAAAGAGGGAAGAGGGGAGAGGGGATAGAAGACGTACCGCTTCACGTCGATATATGGATCTCGCGACATCGTACTCGGTGTGGACCAGGCTGATCTCTGTTTGTGTGATGCAAGAAGGAACTGGATATGCTGCGTGAGTGGACAAAGGCAAGTGTCGAAAACAACAACAAAGCCGACAAAGCCAATGCAACGACCAGGGACGGCATGTGTCACTACCACGTGGAATGAGTCATCAGTAGCTGCTCCGTTTTGCCTTTTGATCGACAAATGGGTTACAAACTACCAGAGACATCGCCTGGATCCTCCCTATTCTACTTCTGCAACATCCTTCGAGACAGTCCCGGCAGCCCGCGATACTCACTTGAGCGCAAGCCTTCTTTACCGTTCAATTTCCCCTCTTCGTCTCGATCACGCCTTCATACACGTCCGCGAATACACGTCGATTTCTCGTTCACTTGCTGTTCTATCACACCGATATTGCTTGGCGTCTCCTCACACTCGCTTGTCATCGACACAAATTAGATACTACCACCATGACAGCTGTTCCTGCTGTGGCGTCGTCATCATCATCGGGCACACCAACGCCCAAAATCGTCGACTTCGCCGATGGTCTCGCGGAACTGTCCATACATCCTCCTTCCCCTATGTCAGCAGCACAAAGACAGCAGGCTTTACAAGACGCTGTCAATGCCTTGTCAGGCTCACTTGCAGGGATCGAGCGGAGTCTACCTGAAAAGTCCGGTGATCCGCACGCGGCCTTACTGAAGGTGCGCTCCACGATTACCGTTACATCGCGATGAAGTCACTAATTGGCATGCACTGACTGCTTTATGCCAGTTTATCGAGCATTTGACATCGGGCGAACACGCAGATACGGAACCGCACCTTGTAGCAGTAGGCTACGAGCTAGAAGCGCTCTTATCGATATATTCCCCTCCGTCCGTCAAACTATCCTTCGCCTCTCGCCCACCATCATGGGCCCCGGGCGCGAGTACATCACTAGAGAAAACGTCCTCCGTTGCCCAGCCCACATCAGTGGAGATGGGCAGTAGAGGCGGTAGTCAGCAATGGAGCGATGCTGTTTGGGATAACGCGTTGGGCTATACCCCTGGAGAGAGAATACGGTACGAGGTCACGCTGCCTGTGTGGGAAGAAGGGGAGGCGTTGGAGGGACTGGCAGAAAAGGATGTACCTGAGCAAGCACCTATGATGAGGGTGTTGGTCAGCCTGCCACCGACTTATCCGAATAGTAGTCCGCCTCAGCTCCAGTTGCTGGGTCGCTACCTGGGCAGTTTTTCGATCGACAGCGGATTATGTGAGCATTCCCTTTCTGTGCAAAGACGATCATGCGCTGATCATCGCTGTGCTGGTCTTGTAGTCGGCGACATAACCCGGACATACATATCGTCCAACGCGGTGCCCTTCACTCCAGGCGACGTGTGCGTGTTCGAAGGTCTCACGCACGTTCAAGCGTTAGTACGGAAATGGTACGTTGCCCATCTGGCCGAAGGGGCAGAGGGCGAGCGCGTGAGAGAGGACGAGCGGAAAGCGCGGACCAAAGAGGCCGCTGCAGGCGCAGGCGCAGGCGAATATGAAGAACGGCCGTCGGCGTCCCGCTCGACGTTCTCTTACTCCGATACAGGCGACATGACCGGATCGGCCGTAGACGATCTCTCCCAGGGCAAGGAATCGAAGTTCAAGATCATCTCGGCGGAACCGATCGTCGATCGCAAATCGACTTTCATCGGCCACGCGGTCCGCGTCACGGACGAAAGGGAGGTGCCGCTGGTCATCCATGAGTTGCTGAGTGATAGGAAGATTAGCAAAGCGGCGCATCCGGCCATCTTCGCTTATCGGATAGCGCGAGAGGTCGGCGGCGCCGCTGGCACAGTCTACGATTCAGGTGCGTCTAACACTACAACACACAGGTAAGATACGCGTACAAGCTGACTCGTATCGATATTTGGAAATTCAGACTACGACGATGACGGCGAAAGCCAGGCTGGCGCACGATTGAAGCACCTCGTGGAGATACTAGAACTCGAGAACGTGTTGGTAGTAGTGTCACGGTGGTATGGCGGGATCCACCTTGGTCCTGATCGGTTCAAACATATAAATCAAGCTGCGCGGGACGCTCTGGACCTCGCCGGATTTTTGGAGGAGAGGAAAGAGGATGGCGCCGGTGGGAAGAAGAAGGGGCGTAAGTGATCGTTGGTGGTATCGCAGGGTAGGATGGCGGATATGGTAGATTCTTGGCATAATACGACTCGAACAACGGTTCATGGTATTTGGATCGTGAGGATACCTCGGTGTACGACAATGGACGATGCATTGATAATACATAACGACTGATTAGGCATCAGGGCGACATATCGTGATCGCGACTACTCTCTACTATAGTATCGTGATATGCGCAGGAGCTTACTTATTTTATACAACGATTACCTTCTCTCCTACGTGATCCTCTTCGACAGCCTGCTATCTTGATCGGTGCAATTCCTATCTTCGCATTTGACGCGCTGTCAAAGACGATGCCTGATCAATCTCTCGGTGAAACGTTGAACACCTTTACGCCGGAAACGGAAGACATGTCCTGTACTACCGCTTCCTCCTCGCGACGCCCCTAGCTCTTCCTCTCCAACCACGTTTCCACCCCGAACCGCGCTTCGCAGGAGCCGCCCTCTTCCTTGCCGGTTCAGCCCTCCGTGACTCTTCCTCGTCGACGTCGCTCTCATCGAGAAGCGCCGCGCGCTTCTTCTCCTTATCCGCTCCTCGGCGCCAGTGTTCGTTGTAGAATTCCTGTAAACGCGGCTCGAGATCTTTGATGAATGTAAGCGACAGATTCCCGATTCTGTCCGTATCCAGTTGGTCCAGGATCGAGTTGCCTGCTGTTGGTCTGGTTTGGCGAGTTGGCATTATGGAAGCTGGCCGGGGATCGGCGTTATATGCGTGCTCGTAGTAGCTGTCATCCGCAGGAGGGTGTGTTCGAGGAGTTTTGTTCGAATTTGCCGTTGCCCCGGGGTCGGGCAGGACGAAATCAAGGTCGATATCGGCGAAAGCAGCGTCATCGAACGTATCGTATTGAGTTCCCAACTTAGGTTGCGAGACGTTCGCTGTCGGACGTATGTCTTCCTGCGGTTCATCGAGATCATCGAAGTCGATCTCCAGCACGTCCAGCGGAAGTTGGATATTCCTTTCCTTCCCTTCACCCTTATTCATCCTAATTGACCTGGTCATGGCCTCCTCATCGTCCGAATCGATAATCCTCCTTCCTCCACCTCCAACTTTGACCGTGGTACGGGGCATGACGACTGGCGAACTGTTTCGCGTCCATTCCGGCCGTTTCGGCGAGATATTCTCCTTGTCGAAAAGGCCGCTCTCGTCATCCTCCTCATCATCGCTATCGGATGCCGCTACAAGTGGCTTACTTCCTCCTGGAAAATGACGGGATTTGCCTCGTGAGGACAGTGGACTGGGCGACCAGCTGATCGGCGTTTCGTGATGGTCGGTATCGGGGGTAATGGGCGTAATGGGTGCTCCGAGCGTAGTGGGGTCTGACAGAGAATGGGATGCGGCGGGAGTCCGCAGCGCGGCGGACAGGTGCATGTAGTCTATAGGTCGTGTCAGTGGTTGGGAAGATCACTGAGTACAAAGGAGCAACATACTGTATTCCTCATACTGAGATGAGAACAATCGAGATGGAGAGCCACGCCGCCGCCATGACGAAGACTGATCGTCATCCGGCTCATGATGATGATGAAGCATATCCGGTTCCGGATCCAGCCCGCTCGATGCTCTCTCACTCCTATTCTCAGATCGAGATCCCCGGGACGAGCTGGCGGGTACCTCCCTGATCCACTGCGTGGCAGTCATCATCTCCATGCCCGCAAACTCGTCTTCCTCATCTTCCTCTTCTCCATTCTCGTCGCCATCCTCTTCCTCATATTCATGCATCTCGCCGAGTGCTCCGGGACGCAACATGTCCACGTCAACTTCGCCAAGCGGTGTCCGCCGAGACCCGCTTGCTGAAGCTGGACCACCAGTGGCTGGAGACAATAGATGTCGGACCTGTGACGAGGAGCTGGCGGGAGGCTTGAGGGGGGACGAGGTCGGTTGGGAGGACATGGGCAGATGATTCGCGCGGGGCGGTGGCGGGATATTCGGATTGTGCGGCGTCGTGAAGAAACGAGTGGGATCAGAGATGTTCACAGGGAACGACATTGCCCTCTGCAGTCTATAGATCAGATGCTATCCCTCAAGGAAGCATCGACGGGTCGGACTCACCGTTCGTCGATGATGAGACTGAGAGACGCAGGAATGAAGATGGAAACACAGGTGAAATTCACATAAGAGTGAATCAACCATTACATGTGACGCGCTTGATTTGATTTCTCTAATGTCCATCGAGCATTACGTAACTGCCTCATAGCCTCGCGTCTCCATTGAGCGAAGCCAACCATCTATATCAGACTTGTACTTGCACGACAGCGTGTCATGGTTGGAATACATTGACAATACTCAAAAACCGCCTTGGGGATGAACCACCCTCCACTTCACTGCACAGCGATATCTAAAGACTAAGCAGCAGCAAATTCACTTAAATACGACCTTGGCCTTCAGTTTCTCGTACTTCTCCTTCCAGCGCTGCTCTTCCTCCCTGGAATGCTTGTAATCCAGTTGTAGACGTTCGATCTTCATCTTGAGCTCTCGAGAACCTTGCGACAAATCTAACATAACCATGAGACATCAGCTAAGCCGTCTGGTCGAAACCGAAGTCACTTGACCATCATCATCGTCGCTCTGGTCCAGCCAGTCGTATCCGGCTTCCGAAACGACTTTCTGCAGTCGTTGGATTTCGGCTCGATAAGCATCGTTCTCCTTCGTTTCCTTTTCCAAGAGCGCTTCGGTCTCCAAAGATGCTTGCAAGACGGGCTGCATGATTGTCCACAGCTCCTTACCTCCGAGAGATAGGCTTCCATTCGAAGCTTTGCCGCCTGCACTTGGCCATCGAGTCGCAAAGAGGGGTGACCCTGACTAGATTCTGGAGATACGGATGGGGGCCGGAATCGACCATCGTTCGTTGATGGCTTTATACGACCGCCACAACTTTCAGCATCTTATTGACGACAAATCACAGTGGACACTTACCGTCAGGCACTGATACTGCTGTGGATTGCTCCCCCGAACTCCACCACAACCGTTCGCCGCCGTCTAAGAGAAGAAGGATGAGCGCAAGGCCAGCGTGTCGCCGAGGCACTTACCGAAGAAGGCGCCGCCGCAGCATCGGGGGAAGGAGGACCCCTTCTGGGCCCATCATTTGATGTTGCGCTGCCTACTCGCCTCTTGGTATTTCGTGATGACTGAAAGAATGGTGCAGTGAGTCAACGCGGACCGTCAACGTCATAGCTATACGGTGGAAGCACAACATACCTCATTCACGATGGGCCTCCTCTTGGCACCTTGCATCTCTGCCTGCGCGCTAGTAGTGAAATTCGAGTCTAGCCCATCCTCTTCACTATCGCTTGACTCTGTGGTTTCGTTATTAGCCAAGGAGAAGGTGGGCATCTTCCTAGCCTCCTCCTGGTGCCTGCTCTGTTGAGCCAAGGTATAACCACAGGTGGGGAGCCAAGGCCCCTCCGGACGGTCGGGATACGTAGTCACGATGGTATAATTGTCTCGAGTCAAAAACAAACGAGCAGAGTTCGAACACGATATCTTCTTGGCGACGCAGTACTGACACCTCTTCCAGGTCCTCTCGTTCTCCGGCCGTTGTTCGACATCGGACTTCGTGCTGTGGCCGGTCTGGCACTCCAGACCAAGTGCGGCACATTTCTCGCACGCCCAGCCGGGAAGACTGTAACGCATCAGCCTATGTTTGACATTATCCGAACAAGCCTAAGCCCAGGATAGGAGGACTGGTGGGATGGAAAACGAGGGTTTTCTTACCAATAGGGACCGCCCTGTCTGACTGGCTTGACATGGCTTCTGAGAACGAGCTTCACCTCTCGACCACCTTGCAGTATGTCTCCAACTCGCAACGAAGCCATGTTGTAGTCACTGGCGGTGATTCGCTGGCTGTATAGCAAATGGCAAGAAGAACCAAGTGAAGACTGATTGAGGGCAGTACAATCAACAACGCATCATGTATCATCCAACCCATTTTGACACGACGCAGCCTCACCCACTCACCTACTAGTGTATTCACCAAACAAAAGAAAGATGAAAGCGGACAGGCAGAGTGGAGGCGGGGTCCTCGTGGCAGTTATCGATAGACACCGTGGGAGATTTGCCACTGAAATCAGCTCATTATCTTCGGGTTGACGCGTGATTCAATCACTATTTCACTTGACAACATATCGTCCACTTGGCTCTTCCTTCCTGCCTCTCCTCTATTCTCTCGGTTCCGTGGTGCAGCAAGAGGGCAGTGTCCAGAGTCAATAGCCTCGGCGCGGATGACCAGCTGTTGTAAATCGACAGGATGTCCGACCATTTCCCAACGACCAGCTCGCTGTTCTTCGAAATTAGCGAAGCGTTGAATTATGATATCGAGCAGCTCATCAAGGCAGTCGACTCTGTCGTAGGAGGAAAAGGCAAAGGTGTGGAGCAGAGCTGTAAGTCTGCTGACGCCCGAATAAGTCATACAATGATAAGAAGAGCTCAACCACGTACCTCTGTTACCCCAGCCTCCCCTCACTTCCACCTTCACACTTGCACTATCGAGACTTCCCTCGCAGCGCCAGAGCCTACTCTCCACTACTGGGGCGCGGAGCCTCGAGCCAATCCCGACTACGACCGCTTCGTCACCCTCCGAGAGAAAGCAATGGAGGCGGTCGAGTCGTTCACTCCGCTCACCATATCTCCCCCTGCCTACGACGTGGTACGTCCAGGATGTCCTGCAGGGCGCACCGGCACTGCACCTCAGGGGACACGCTTATATATGCCAAAGGCTCACGATCGTCGGCGTCTTCTCGATCTTCCCACTCACGCAACTGCGGCAAGCAAGGAATGGATGCCTAGCTCTGCAGCTTGGGACTTGCAGAACTGGATCCATGCTATCATCGCCCTAGATCCTGCGACACGGCCGACAAGGAAAGCTGCTTACCGCAAACAGCAGAAGCTCTTCTTCCTTCAGTCTACTCTCCAGATCTGCTGGGTTCCCGACGGTGAAGGGCCGGATGCTGGTGCCGAGCTCAAACTGCTCGTCACCATCAACGTGTATGTCGACTTGACGATATTATTCGAGCCATTGCCCGGTGTAGGTGGCGATATGCTCGGCCTCATCTTCCACTCGCTTGTCCCCAGCCCATCGTCATCAAACTCGGTGACGGAATCCGAGGCCAGAGCAGCGGCGTTGCGGGACTTTTACGGTTGTCTGCGACCAGCTCCCGACCTTCCCTTCACCTTTTCCGCAGCATCACTTCAACCGAAGGAAATGACATCTCGCCTGCTCCCTTTCCAGACTCGGACAGTCCGTCTACTGCTGCAACGAGAGCAGGTGAAGATTCCCTCACGTGATGTGAAGCACGAACCTGTCGATCCACCTGACTTTTGGAAAACGTACGAGCTCAGCGAGGCATTTGGTAGGGTTGGCTATCGAAGGTTGACTGGCGACCTGATACCTTTTGGTACACAACCGTCACCCATCCTGACTACCAAGGGGAAGGAGAAGTCTTCGGATAAGTCAACGCTAGCAGGAGATGAGTTAGGGAGATTACCTGCTCTGCTGGATCTCTCTGGAGTGCGGGGAACGATGCTGTGTGAGGAGATGGGTGAGTATCGCTGGTCCAGACCGTCATTTCAGTGATCGATGGGCAGCTGATGGTCTACAGGTCTTGGCAAGACCGTGGAAGCAATAGCTCTCTTGCTTTTGCACCGGCATCCTTTGTCTAAAGCTCGGCTTACACTGCCTTCTCAATCGAGTGAGACTGCGACATCGTCCAAGACGAAAGCAATCCCGGTCATCGACTTGCAGCGGCAGATACCAGGTCTTGACGATTCTAAGATTGCAGCTTGGGTAAAGGGCGAGCATTCCGCTTTCTCTGTAACGAGAGCTTGGGACGAGGAGGCAAAGCTGCATGTGACCGAAGTCGCGGTAGGTGGTCCGAATCCCTTACACAGATCGATGCGCTGAAGTAGTCGCAGACGACTCTCATCGTAACTCCACCCTCGCTGCTGAAACAATGGGTGGCGGAGATGAAGAGCCACGCCCCTTCCTTACGCGTATGTGTTTACGAAGGCTGGAAATCGCTTCAAAAGGCTTTTGCTCAACAGCATGCTGCACGAGTGAAGGAGCGGACTGCAAGGGCAACGGAGCAGAAAAGACGACAGAGCACTCAATTCCGCAGAAACACCAGAGACAAATATGCAAGAGGAGCAAATGGGCAGCGTGTCGTGGTGATAGATGACAGCGACGAAGAGGACGTCGACAGCCTGGACGCCAGCGTGAAGACCGAGAAGAACGAAGAGGAGGAAAGTGCATTGCAAATAACGCAGAGATTGTTCATAGACTATGTCAGGGCGCACGATGTGGTTATCACGACCTACCCGTGAGTGTACACCAGGAATCTAGTAGAGTAGTGCTGATCGTTGCCTTCTACAGGGACCGTGAGTAATGGCGGTGACCTTCGCGAAGCCAGTACTAACAAATACGTAGTGTCGCAAGATCTCAAAGTTGCACTCCCTGCCCCATCCCGAAGTCGTCGGTCAACTGCAAGTTATAACCTCAACGAACGACCTCGAAGTCCATTAGTCATGGTTGAGTGAGTGTTCTCAACGAATAGAGGCTATGACCGTATTGATCATTCGTAGATGGTGGCGGGTCATCATGGACGAAGTGCAACTTCACGGCGATCAAACTGACGCAGCGTGAGTGTTCTAGACGTCTTGGGGGCTATGCTGATCATACCTCAGAAACATGGTTTCCCTCATTCCAAGGAAAAACTCGCTGGCTGTCTCTGGCACCCCTGCAAAGACAGATATCAAAGATCTCATGGGATCGCTCAAATTCCTCCGCGTTCCGGTCCTTCCGCACGGCCCCCGATTGTGGCATAGGTTACAACAACCGTCTTTGCGACCTGCTTTTGAAGGTCTATTCCGAAGCATCGCGGTGCGAACGACCAAGCGGGAAGTGAGTCAGATAGATAGCACCGTAAAAATTAGCCTTCACGCTTACGTGTATCAGGTATCTGGCGAGTTCGATTTGCCACACCAGTCCCGGTTCGTGGTACCAATTGATCTCTCGGAAATCGAGTTGCACTACTACAACGACACTCTTGAGCGTTCCCGCGATCGTCTGCACATCCCAGCGGATCCTCGCCGGCTGCGGGACTTTGAGTGGACTTTGGACAGAGCCCTCTTCAGGGTCTGTTTGCAGAATTTGCGACAAATCTGTACTCATATACAGGTCGGTCAGATGCAAGCTGGCATAGGTCGAGGAGATCAGAGATTGCACCTGGGGCGATCTTTGATGACGATGACCGAGGCCCTGGATAAGATGCGGAATGATCATTCACAAGAGTTCCTCCTTGACTCGCGTTCACAAGTCAGTCCCGCCTTGGACTAATGAATTGCTGTACGCTGACGCAGCCTCAGATGCGACACATGATTCGCAAAGCTCAGCTTGTAGTTCTGGAAGAATGGAACGAAGTGCGATATCTGACCGCTGCGAACGTGAGTGTCATAAGAAGATGCTTCTGACAACCTGCAGCTGTACGACAAGGTCCGAGCCACTGTGATTAAGCAACTAGCGTCTGTTCGAGAGCACTTGCGTACACTTGGAGGTGATCCAGAAGATAAGGCCGATTATGATCACGAGGCGACACCAGAGCGTCAACTCACACAGCAAGAAAGGGAGAAGCATGTCGCTTTGCAGCTCGCACGAGCAAAGTAAGTGCATAGAGCGTATCGCGAGCTGACTCATCCAGTATCCGAGAAATGTCCATCATCCTTCATCAAGCTTGGTTCTTTGAAGGGGATGTCCGGCATATCCTCAAAGAAGTGGATGAAGAAGGTGCGCTTCATGTCAGAATCACAAATTCATACTGACATTCATTCAAGTAAACTGCTATGCCCAGGCGGATCTCGTACGAAAAGAGATTTTAGCTAGGCCATTGCAAAGCTCCAATTCATCCGTACATGCTCTGCAAGGTATACTAGCACATACCGGCGCAGTCGATGATGTGCTGGACCTGCAAACATCAGAAACCAAAAACAAAGGCGGCATGTTATCGAACGATACCATTGCCCAAGTGAACGAGCTACTCAAGATCCTGAACGACAAGTGAGTTTGCGGATCTGCTTCTCCACACGATCTCCATCCTGATCCATTCACCTGCAGCGCTTTACTTGTGTTCAACTGGCGCGAGAAGATTGTCTCCCTGCTTTCTGCGCCTATCGAGGCGGAGCCTGAGGCACCGGATGTTGAGGGTGCAAATGGAGGCACCGACGTTGTCAACCCTGAAGCAGAGTACTATGCTGAGGCGTTGAAAGCCCAAGGCGAGGGTGAGTGACGAACGACCCGATCGTTGCGCTGATATGTCAGTCGAGGCGTATCTCATTGTATATGCTGCTGCAATTGCCGATCGAAAAGGTAGATATCGTGATTTATCGGGACAGCGATCAATTATTGATGTTTTACCCAGAATTCATGCTCGAGATCCGAAGTAGTCTGGCAACGCATGATGTTCGGGTTGTCAAGCAGGTACGTCGAAAGGCGAGATAGTCCTGAGCCGACTAACACGGTTCCTCACGACAGCGGAGCACGAAAGCTGCACAAAACGCAATGGACGATGCAGATGTCGACGCTGTCGTGGACGAACTTGACGAGCAGGTCAAAGCGTTGATGGCCGAGCGTCAGGTAAGTTACTGTGAAACTTAGTAATGCTGACTTTGCTAGGCTTTCCGGAGTGCCCGTGAGGAAAAGGGCTGCGAGCGGCCTCTCAAAGGGCTTTTGATGGATTTGAACGGTGGGTAGCGTATACAAATCGTGTCTGACGCCCATAGGGATTGTGCACGGCCAGAACCGTCCCGAAGAAGTAGCCATCGCGCAGCGAATGGCGTCCTTCCTCAAAGGCTACATCAAGGAGCAGAGTAAGTGACGCCGAAGGGATCACGCTGACGGATAGGCAAACGCGTCGATGATCTGCACAAAGAGCTGGACAAGTTCCGTTCTACCTTCAATGGACGAGTCGTATACTTCGCCGCCCTGCAGGAGATTTCCGATTCTGTCAGTACAAAACAGTGTATGAATGTGCAGGCTGCTGACGACGCTTGTCTCACTCTCACAGGTCGCAGCTCCGGAATCGAAGAACCTCGAAAAGGATATACTAGAATGTACGAATGACATTGCGGAGCTTGAGGTCAAGCTTGCTCGTATGGCAGTGAAAGGTCGATATCTGCAGTATCTCGGCACGAAGCAGGAACAAGATCAAGACATACGCGAGGATTGCATCATCTGCTTTGGCTCATCAGAAGATGACAAAGCGGTGTTACTTGCATGTGGACATTACTTCTGTCTCGTGAGTAGACTTAATACGTGTGCTTGACAGGGGAAAGGCTGATTATTTGGCTTAGTCATGCTACAAGGAGTTCAGGAAGTCGCCCGGCGGACGCCAATGTCCTTCCTGTCGTATGAAAAGTAAGCTCGACTATGGTTCTTGTGCTGTCGTGTCGACTGGCTAAGTCTTTCATATCAGTCGACAGCGATCAAATCACGCGTATTCAGCTCAACCCTTCTCGCATCCAGGCTTCAGGCGAGGCTGCAGCAGTCGTCCAGTCGGCCACCATCGAGGACTCTGGCGATGTCACTTTGACTCAAGAAGACGTGCTCGAGGAATCAGGCGACGATCAGGATCGAGCGAGGAGAGTGGCGGATCTGCGCAAGCTGAAGATGCTAGACGTCGAGAAAAGGCGCCAAATCATGTCGATGGATATGCTTGGCGAGTATGGGTCAAAGGTGAGCTTAGAAGCATGCCAAGCTTGTGACCTCTTCCGCTGACACGTTGTCGGCTTTTTTTTTAGATCAACTTCCTTGTCAAGCACTTATTGTATTACCGATCGAGGGAACCAGACGGTAAGCTGCCGTCTTGTACGTTGCGAATGGCTTCTGACCAGTAAAGCACAGCTCGTCACGTCATCTTCTCCAACTGGTCCGACAGTCTCAACAGTGAGTCGCATATGCTTTGTGTACTTATCGGTGGATGATAACTATACTGACAAGGGTCCCTCGCAGTCGTCATGCAAGCTTTGAAGATGAACGGGATCACCTTCATCTCCTTCGATCAGGGAAGGAAGCAGAAAGACGTGGTGGATCAATTCTTGAACGACACCAGCATATCGGTGTTCCTTCTTCATGCTGAAAGAGAGAGGTACGTTATCATCATCTTGAGATGACTACTGAGCAAGAAGCTGATTATCCGTGGGTTCCCTTAGTTCCGGATTGACACTTACAACGTGTCGCGTGGTACATCTCCTTGAACCCGTTTTGAGGCACAGCTTTGAGCTACAGGGTGAGCTGTTCGGCAAGTGCCGCTTGCATGTTGGAATCGAAGCTCATTCTTGATATTTGTCCCTAGCAATCGGGCGTGTCGACCGGTAGGTGTCACTCTCGTTTTCTGCACTTCCACTTGAAAGCCGTCGACTACGAGCAAAGATGAGAGCTGATGATCGTCGATCCCGTCGCAGGCTCGGACAAGACAAGGAGACAGCCGTATACTGGTACGTCCACACCCTGCGCCCGTCGACCAACACCCTGGTCGCCGCTCAACAATGTTAAGTGCAATTGCTGACACTTTACCTTTGACGAACAGTTACGCAACCATGGAAACGGTCGAAGCTCGAATCCTTGCCCAAGGTGTCCGAAATGGCACGTCCATCTATCTAGATGACGAAACGGCCGATAACGTCGTCGCGGATATGCCCAATGTGGCCAGTGCGGCTCACAAAGGTGGGGATGTGAGTGGGGATGGTACGGAGGAAGATTTGTTGGGTTTGATCTTGTAGGCACAGACAAACAGAGGATGGGAGGGGGAGGCGAAGGGAGGGGGAGTACAGGCTTGAAGCCTTGTTGCTTTTGGAGTCGAGAGTGGGCCTCCGACCCGGCAGGCGAATTGGGGAGGGGGCGGAGCGAGGGTTTGCCGCAACAGAATCGTTTCCATCCAGTCTCTCATTTTCACGCGCGAACACACGAACTAAAAGTGCTTCGAACCACGTCGCGTTGCCCTGTATCATTGTCTGTTTCATGCCCCCTGCCCGTGTTTAGATCCATAACATCTGTATATATTAGTGAAGCGTGTAAAGTTCCCAATTGTTGTTGATTATCAACTGTGATGTATCTATCCGCATGTCGCATAAGTGTCTACCAGAGCTCTATACTATAGCTGTAGTGATCTAGTAGCTCGAGGCTATACCGTTCTTCCGCGAGTCGCTCGAGGCGTATATGATCCCGTCCTCAAGCACGATCCCTTGGACTGAGCGGTGGTCGAGTGGCGGTAGCGCAGTGCGAAGCGGAGTAGTACGAGGTTGAGTCATCAGAGAGTCAAAGGTGGCAGGTGGGGAGATCAGCCTAAGTACATCACACAAGACAGAAGAACAGAAGGACAGAAACACAGAAGGACCGAAAGATCGAAGAAGAAGAACGCACCTTCTGAAATACCAAGATTAACATCAAACCCCCCTACCTCCTGCCCCCTGGCCTCCAGTCCCTCGACAAACGTTTGGTCCAAGCCCTCAGGGCCGACCTCGATGGTAGTGATATTCGGGAAGATCTGATTGTGCACTCGCACATTTTCTATGGAGGTAGAGAGATCCAGGCCCGAGAATAGGTTCAGGATCACTTGGGCTACTGAGGGGAAGATGCGGGAGCCGCCTGAGCCGCCTAGTACGGCGTATAGCGATCCTGTCGATGACGATGACGATCCTGACGATATGAATGCTGGGGATAATGAGGATGCCGGGGAGAGGATGATCGTTGCCGAGGTTGACGAGAGTGGTCTATATCCATGTGTAGTCAGTTACTACCCCGCGAAGGTGGAGCACCGCACTCACCGCTTGCCTGGCGCAGGATAGTTCCACGGACTGGGCCACAGTCCGAACGCATTCGCAGCACCGGGGACCGAGAAGTCATCTACGAAAAGTCACACAGCACGTCATCAGCACCGATCTGCCACGTATACAGATAGAAGGGTTAAGAACTTAAGACTCACCCTGCTCGTCATTGAAGATGACGCCCGTGTCGGGGTCCATGACGTGACTGCCCCAGATCAGGTTCACCTGCAACGGAAGTAAGCATTAGCATCGGCCCGAGCGCAACGGTCAGCATCGCTGAAGTCGATTTGGAGTCAGAAGCCAAAATCACGTGGGTGACAAGTAGGTAATCGCCGAGGGAGGCGACTCGTAACCCCCATCTCTCTCTGGGCTCGCTTCGCTCAAAATGAGGGGTGCAGCCATTTCGGACTCACCGTGGAGGTCACGCTCGCCGCTCCGCCCCATTGATCCGCCACACTCAAGTGCGTCGTCCCATGATCGACCGGGGTATCATACTTCAAACCATAGTAGTCCGCAGAGTGGGTCGTGTCCTGTTAGAAACAGCAATCAGCGCTGATTCCACTTTGCCTTTGGCTCTAGACAGCCAGTATAGTGTACCGAAGCCAGTACAACGTAAAGAAGACAGTAGAAAGTGGACTCACATCGGTGATTTTCGCCCGGATCTCGTCCGCCCATTCCTTCGTGGTAAACTCGTGGAAGCGCGAGAGATTGGTCGCGAATACCGGATCGGTGATTTCGGAGTGGGCGCCAAAAGCGAATTTCATCGCTTCGATAAATCGGTGTGCGTTGAGGGGATCGGTCAATCCGCCAGAGGAAGGGATGGAGAAGGGCTCGATGATGTTCAGCAGGCCTAAGAGAATACCGCCGCTACATAGAGTTAAGTCAGCTTTATGTATTCCTGGAGCGAGACGCGATGCGTATTCATGCGATGATATCCGTTATGCGCAGACACAAGGTGGTAGAGTACTTACGAGGACGGGACGTCGGTCGTGTAGACTTCTTTGCCCATGAAGCTGGAGTGGATGGCAGGATACGCTCGGGCTTTGTAAGTTTTCAGCTGAGCGAAGACCAGCGTCAGCATGTAGATCTCAAGCCTACTGCGACCATGCGTCGATGGTATAATTGGCATCGCAGGCGGCTACGAGTGGTGGGTGAAGTCACTCACGTCTTCCACGGACAAGATGCCTCCTGCACGTCGAACAGTTCTGACGGACGATTCGGCGATTTCTCCAGCATAAAACGCATCAACGCCTTTCTTGGCTATCGTCTCAAGCGTCTTGCCGTAGTGGAGTCGTTGTACGTAATCGCCCTCTACGAGCAAGGGACCACGGGGAGCGTATACTGCCGACCATGTCGGGTTATCCAGCATGAATTGTCTGATTGGCGGACAGACACGTTAGCGAATAAAGAGATCAGACTTATCTGGGCTACGGCACGGCCTTGATGAGCCGGAAGGATACTCACCCGAATAGCTGGACGAAAGGTCAGCAACATACCTCATGACAAGTTTGAGAGACGATACTCACTCTGAGTCGCCTGGCAAGCTCGCGGCTTACTTTCCATCCCTTGGCGAGTTCCGCCACCGGCATGACGACGTCCTCCCAAGGTAGCGTACCATACAGTTTATGTGCTGTAGAGCAGGGTCAGCCATACTCAATATCGCCAGAACTCTGAACTCACCCGCTTCCAACCCGCGCAACTCGCCCGGAACACCTACGGCCAAACCACCAACCTGCGCCGCGACTCTCCCAGCTTTTTCAGTACCGTACATATTCCTATCGCTGCCCAGCGGGCTACTCTCCCTGAAGTCGATAGCCACCACTTTCTCCTCTCCGTCCACCAGCGTATCCAAGCCTTCGATACTCTCGAAATTCGTCTGGTGCTCTTGCGGAATACGAACGACCATGAATCCGCCTCCGCCTATGCCTGAGCTGAAAGCGTTCAGGAGACCGATACAGAGTGTGGTGGTGATTGCTGCGTCGACAGCGGTCCCGTTCTTATCGCGCAAAATCGCTAGGCCGAGGTCGGAACATGTCTTATCCTCCGAAGCCACGGCTCCCGAAGTCCCATTTACGAGGTAAGCTTCGTTTCGAGGCAGTCCAGTGGGCTAAGAGCGGCTTAGTCAGCCGAGAGCTGCAGCGCACATGGCTAGCTGGTACGCTACGCGATGAACGACCAAGATACTTACGGGTGGCAGCGTCCATACGGGCGGGACCATCGGACCGTCTCCCAGATCGTCATTTCTGCTATACAGATTCCTGGAGAATATAACGCCTATACCAGCGCCAACAAGGAGGAGACAGAGGTACATTGCGCCCTGCGCCCAATTCCACCCCTCACTCGCCGAACCACCATGATGGTGATGATGCCGCTTATGAACAGGTAGGGTCCCAGCATCGTCCTCGCCGTTCTGGTATTCGTCGTGATTATGGATAGAAGATTCTTCGTCTGGTATGGATTCGGCAAAGTGCACACGGCGCACGAATGGGGGATGGACTGAGAACTGCCATGATGAGGATGATAGTCCTCTAGGTCGAGGTGCTTGGATCAAGCTATTCCCTTCTACGTCCGCTTCGATATCGCCGTTTTCGTCTCCGTGTTCGGCGGAGAGAAGAGCGGTCGACTCTTCGGCCTCGCGTGCCTGCCGAGCAGACGAGGCTTGGGATGTGCTTGCCATTCGTACGGAGGCTCAAGTGTATAGTTGGTCGTGATGTCGCGTAGCACGAATGAAGGCTGCTGACAGACGAGTGTGATTAAAAGCTACTGATTCAGTGTTGTGAAGGTGAGAGCGGTCTATTGGTTCAGCGCCGCGAACTTTCAGTCTGGTCGTCTGCCAGTATGCCATATGCTATCAAGGACAATCAATAAGCAATGTGGATGTGGGAATGAGAACATGGTGTCTGTCTCGGTGAGTCACGTGGTACCACCGGTGACGCTGACCCATACACGGTCATCGGCCCTGGCAATTGCTATTTCGGTGACGTCCGCTCATTCCAGGAAGACGACGTGGAGCCCCAGTCAGTCGATGACCTCGCTTAGGGGATAAACTTGTCCTGCTAGATTCCGGGGCGTTTGAGCATTTTGTCCTGTCTGGTAAGCGATAAGCGCCGCTTATGTACTCTGTCCCGAGTGGGTGGTGGGGTAGCAGCGAGGATTGGAATTGTCATCAGGCGGATCTCGCTTACATTGAGCAGGAGTAGAGTACATTACTCGTTTGTACCGACAGCTCGATTTGCGCAAATAGCACATTATGCGTCTGACATCTTCTGCTCTCATCAAGGCATCATCTACTCGTCCTTCCTCTTTCCGTGTTCAAGCACAATCAACAAGATCCATCGCTGCCGTCTCCAAGCCAGCGCTCTCCACTCCCTTCAGAGCTCTCTCCACTGCGCAACTGTCTGTATCCACCAGACCCTCCCTCCAGACTAGCACACTTCCAAAACAATCACGAACCATGTCGAACTGGCCCAAAGTCACCGCCGAGAACCCTGTGAGCTTCTTCCACTGCACCCGGTAGATTGACGTCATGACTGATCAGCTTGAATGATCTCTCATAGCTCGGTCTCGATGACCCTTCGCTCTTTATCCAGAAGGGTCTCATCGGCGCAGAGTATGTTGGCACAGCGTCCGGACAGACCTTCGAGGTCCATGGTGAGCTCCTTCCTTCTCAGGCTATTGTACTCTGACTATGCCGCTGACACATATTGGCAAATCGTGCAGACCCCGAGTCGGGCAAAGTCATTGGTACTTGCCCCGAAATGACCGTCGAGGACACCACGAAAGCCATCAACACGGCCCACGAGGCATTTGCGACTTACCGCAACACCACTGCGGAGCAACGTCGCCTGTGGCTCACGGAGCTGCACCGTCTCTTTGCTGCCAACATCAAAGATATCACTCGACTCATCGTCTGGGAGAACGGCAAGGCCTGGACAGACGCCTTGGGCGAGGCCAACTACGCCAACGCATTTTTCAGCTGGTTCGCGGCTGAAGCCTTGAGGACATATGGCCAGACCATTCCTTGCTCAGCACCTGGCACGAGAAACATCACTATCAAGCAGCCCATCGGTGTCGTCGCTCTGCTCGTCCCGTATGTCCCATAGTCTATCCCATCACTCACGGTCAATACTGACGTCGCTTCTCCACTACAGATGGAACTTCCCCGCTGCCATGGTCGCCCGAAAGCTCGGTCCCGCTCTCGCCGTGGGCTGCACTGCCGTTGTCAAAGTCCCCTCGGAGACCCCTTACACCACTCTTGCCATCGTCGAGGTGAGTTATGAAGATTTCCGCTTGTTATGCAGACTTGCTGAGCGTGTCTGTAGCTTGCACGCCGCGCGGGCGTTCCCGATGGTGTGATCAACGTCATCACGACCGAGAAGAACCTGCAGGAAGTCGGCAAGGAGCTTTGCACCAACCCCCACGTCCACAAAGTCAGCTTCACCGGGTCCACCCGAGTCGGCAAGATGCTCGCGGCACAATGCTCGAGCACCCTCAAGAAGATGTCTCTCGAACTTGGTGGTAATGCGCCTCTGATCGTTTTCGAGGATGCGGACCTCCCTACCGCCGTTGCCGGTACGATCGCATCGAAGTTCAGAGGTTCCGGCCAGACTTGCGTCTGCGCCAACAGGATCTACGTCCACGACAAGATCTACGACAAATTCGCAGAGATGCTCGCTGAGAAGGTCAGGGCGTTCAAGACAGGATCTGGTTTCGAGGAGGGTGTCACCCATGGACCATTGATCCACGCACGCCAGGCTGACAAAGTGGAGGAGGTGAGTAGATGCGTCTACATTGCACAGAACCACTTGCTCATGCGAACTTTTACAGCATGTGCAAGATGCCGTGAGCAAGGGCGCCAAGATCTTGGCTGGAGGCAAGCGCGGCAAGGGCACAATCTACGAGCCGACAGTATTGGCAAATGTCCCTGATGACTGCGTGAGTTCAGTTTCTAGCAAATGTAGCACCGCCTAGGCCAGACACTGATATATTGACTACACAGATCATTTCGTCCGAGGAGACTTTCGGTCCTGTCGCTGCCCTCTTCCGTTTCTCCGCGGAAGCCGAGGTCATCCAAAAGGCCAACAACTCCGAGGTCGGATTGGCAGGCTACTTCTTCTCTCAGGACTCAGACAGGATCTGGCGTGTCGCAGAGGCCTTGGAAGTCGGCATGGTTGGTGCCAACACTGGTTTGATCTCGCAAGCTGTCATGTGAGTGTCTGTCAACAGCGAATCGGGCCCAGTATACGTGATACTGATGAATATCATTGATCACAGTCCCTTCGGCGGTGTCAAGGAGTCCGGCTATGGTCGTGAGGGTGGTCACGAGGGTACTGAGGAGTACACCATCACCAAGCTCGTCGCCATTGGGTCGGCTCTGCACAACATCAAGTAGGAGGAAGGGCGGGTTTCAGTTTTCCAACAGATCAAAAGGGTTTTCTAGGTTGCGCTGTTATGCATAGTGTGATATAATGCTTGTCTTTGCGCGGTGCTGACATTAGTTGGCAAGCAAACCATGCACAACACCTCACTCGAGCATGTCATGCAGGACGACTAGAAACCGAATGCATTTGTTACTTCAGACGCATAGTTTACTAGTGCACGCCAATGCAAGCAGGCCAAATAAGAGGTGACACGACGCGGGTGATTTTTGGTTGAAAAGTGCCACATACGCCTTGGTTGACGTGTACTGAGTGTACTGAGTGTACTGAGTGTGACAGAGGCAAAGCGATGAATGGGTGGCTTGAACGCGTCTCTCTGCGATCAGACCCTGAGGAAATCATGTCGATTCTTTCACTTACACTTTGAATCAGCATTAGCGTTAGCATCATATATACGATCAGATCACCTCTTCTTCCCATCCTCATTGTGCATACGCGTTGATACTCTTGACACAACATTGATCTTGTTTAGGACCTCGACCACAACGAAGACAGAGACGAAGACAAAGACAAAGATAGAGAAGGACAGACGACAACGACGCGATGCTGCTGAACGAACTGGTCAAGTCCGGTCCGCTGGCCAAAGTCTGGCTTTCCGCGCATCAGGAGAAGAAATTGAGCAAGGCCCAAGCGCTTGGTGTGGACGTTGGCGAGAGTGTCGGTGAGCTGATCTTTCGTCCTCGGACTCTGATTCGAGTGCATGTCAAGCTGACATACTACGTTTCTATAGAGGCCATTCTTACCCAGGATGATGCGCTTCCTCTCCGATCTTCTGGACCACTCATGTTGGGTGTAGTGAGGATTTATTCGCGCAAAGTTGGTTATCTCTACGATGACTGTCGTGAAGCCAGAGAGCGTATCAGTCTTGTGAGTCATTATTCACTCGATATATTCTTCTTCACCCTCTTAACGCATACGCGGACTAAGCTGATATTCTAATTTGCTCATAGGCATTCCGCCCGGGCATGGTCGATCTTCCCGAAGACCAAGTACGCGCTTCCAAGTCCGCCATCACCATCGCCGACGTGCGAAACGAGTTCGACTTCTTCGACTGGTCATGGACGACGCCCAACCTCGCTGCGCCTTTGACTGCAGCGGGAGGCACAACCACTAGCGCTGCTCAAGCAGCCATCACCCTCCCCCGATCGAAAGAGTACGGAGCGTACAACTTCGGTGTGCCCCGTGCGCCGTCGATCTACGGTGGATCACGCGCTTCGACCTCGCGTCACGGCTCGCAAGACCTGGAAGGGAGTTATCTCGGTACCAACGATTTCTCCGGTATCGATCTCGGCTTGGACCTCGAAGGCGCAGGAGACTATTCCGTCGAAATTGGAAGAGACGTCCAGACCCCAATCAGCAGAGAAGGAAGCGTCTTCGGTGCTGCGGCGAGGAAGAGCAGAGACTCTCCGTTTGGTTCTGCACCCAGCATTCAGGGCGACATCGGTGCTGGAGGATTCGAGCCAATGGATCTAGGATTGGATTTCGAGAATATCGATCAGCCTTTACCAGAGCTCGAAGTCAGGTCCAGGCGAGAATGTGAGTGTTTGCAACCCAAGCTCGGAATCCAGAACTGATAGAATATGTACGCAGCGAGTGCTCTGTCTACCCCACCTCCCGTGTCCCCTCAACCGGCTGTCGACGTGACCCCTCGAACCGCCGCTCGTCTTGCCGCTACACCTGTCACCGCGCCTGCAAAGCCCAAACGAATTCGTTTAGTTCAGGCTGATGAGGAGCTCGAGCTTCCTGACGAAGTCAACCGAGACTACTCTGATATCCTAGGCGAAGAGCGATACATCCCCTCTGATCCCGAAGTGGTGCGACTGCGTGAGATCGCTGCCGATCCCGGAGCACACTTCTTGCCTGTCGTCAAAGTCGGTGGAGAGACTATGATCTTTGCTGGACCCGACGGTCTTGCCCCAGAACTCGCAGAGCTGTTCGCCTTCCCCTCAGGCGTCTTGAGGCGAGGCAGAGGCGCCGAGGAAGCTGAGGCTGATGCTGGCAGGGCAAAGCGGCCACGACTGGACGAAGGGGCGGATGTGGAAGATGTCGAAGCTGGTCGTCGACGAGTCGGCAGCGAAGCACTGGCCCCATTCGATTTCCCCATTGGTGGCGGCGACGACTCGTTCGCATTCCAACCGGATGAGCCATACTTCGACGAACCGCTCATCACCCCTCGCGCATCGCGCATCATCCGAGAACGCGAACCATCAATAGCACCTTCACGAGCAGAGAGTATCGCCCGCGAGATCCAATTCGGTGCGGAAACAGGCGACTTTACTTTGGCCATGTTTGATTCTCGTGCTGGAAGCTCGAAAGCCACCGAGAGTCAGTTGTCTACTCCTAGCAAGTCTGCTGCGGAGTCTCAGCGCACTACGGCAAGTGGGTTCAGCAAGAATACCAGTATGGCCATGGGTCTCTTGCGAAAGGAGTTGGACGCGATTGAGGAGGGCGAAAGGGTATTGTCGTTTGAGGCGACCGCGGAGAAGGTGAGTCTGGTCACTCCTTCTTACAAGTGGCACGAAACGTGAGATGTATAGCGAGCTGACATGGACACGCTTAATTGCCACTGCAGGCCACGAAACGTGCCGCCTCGTCATTCTTCTTCGAGCTTCTCGTCCTCGGTACAAGAGATTGCGTCAAGCTGAACCAACCTGAACACTATGGCAATATCGAAATCAGGGGCAAGGACAAACTGTGGCCCGAGGGCGTCTCGGCGTGATCGCAGCTGCAACATATTACGAACGACGGGTGCTCATGCCAAGCCATGAGTTAAGATCTTAAGGTGTCCACGACGGTCAATGATATGGTATATACGATGACAGGCAGCGAGAGCGACGAGAACGGCGAGAGCGAGAGGGAGGAAGAGATCTTGCTGGTCAAGCGATCTTGCGACGTAATCTGTGTACTTCATACCCCTCTTTTCTTTCTTGTGTTTGTCAACGATCGAGCGGAACGATGACGGACTGGTCAATGTTATCATAGTGACGGGTCTTGTGAATAGCAGTTAATAGTCTTAGTCATACCCATACCCATACTCATACTCATAGTAATAGTCATACGATACTTTCCCTCCACGATTCTACCTTGTATTATCTGTTATATAGGATGACGATGAGATGCCACTTGATGCTTGTTCATGAATCATCGGAGAGGGACACTTCACCGCACATAGTACATGGTGCATTACGCCGTACATACAACACTGCTCATAGACAACATACTGGCATCGATACACAGGCGTCCTTCAAACCATTCAAACCCCTCAGACTTCCGGACGATCTCCCGCTCGAGTCACCTCGACGTGCTCAAGGCGAAGGCCTAAAGTCGAGCTGACCAACGATGAGAGGCCACACTACGTCCAATTAGATCATCAGCATCCAGCATCCAGCGACCAAGCAACCATATATATCTATCGCGACTTCGCGAGTTCCGACTCACCTTCTTCGAAGCCGACGTGTTTGCCATGGCGGATCTGCTGCCAGATCTGCATCATAGTTTCGGACTTCTTGATCTCTGACCAGTGCTTGAGGAAGAAGGCGACTTGGACCTGTGGGCGGTAGTTTGGAGTACGTTGTGCGGGATGGAGCACGACACGATCACGCGACGATAGCATTGAGCGAACGCGGAACGAGGAAGTGGGTATTTGAGGAGCATGGCGGACGAAGTAATGTGGGCGTCAGTTTATCATTTTCTAAACGATCCCATTGGAGACGATGACGCGACTCACCCGCCGGACATCCTCGTACGTGGAACTGAACCGACTGAACACTTCCGCAGGGACGTTCTGCGCCGAGAGCTGACTGCAGATATGCTGGAACGCCCTGATCTTCAGCGCGGGCAGATCGAGCTTGTCCGCTAATCTATAAATGGATTTGGCAGAAACGGGTCTGGGGCCAATAGCCATATTGGTCGCTTCGCCCCAACTGAGTATACCTGGCGGGCGAGTGATCGGCTCGTCGATCATGTGCGCCATCATCCATGCTGAGATCCAGTTGATGCGGTATGCTGGATCGTCCGGCGTAGAAGTCGTCGTTGGCGCCGAGGGGCCTTTGATCTTCTTCTCGAACGACGAGGAGAGGGGCGCAAAGTAGATGATGTCGGTGTATATCTACCATCGAGCATGTGTCAGCGTTGGCTCCATATGCTGCTTCGTGACACAGCGGGATTCGATACTATGAGAGACATAGCAGCGTAGATAGAACGACCCACTCACCCAGTACAGTACGGCCCACCACGTACTCCACGCTGCGTCGCGTACGATGACCTTCGTCTTCTTGGGCCCCACGACCTCTCCCCGACTTGACGCTTGAGCCTGTGACGAGGCAGTGAGAGATGCGGACGACGGCAACGCTGGCGATTTCGCCGAGGGTCGTTTCGGCAGAACCTCTTTGATGCCATCCTCACTCTCCAGCGTGATATCCGCCGCGCCTGCACCATCATCGGACTGATCGCTAGTACTCGCGCTGACGGGTCGATTCCTGCTGGAATTGTTGGGCGAAGTAGCATTCTCGGCGTGAGGCTCTGCGCCATGTGGGTCGGTGGGCGAAGTGGCATTTCCTGTCGTTGTCGTTGACGTCGTCGTAGAGGCAGTTGCAGTGGCCGTGCCGCTCGCGTCGCCCGATACCGATGTGGAGTTCCTACGGGGGCTGGGTGAGGTGTGACTCGTGGTCGTCGTCAGATGAAGATCCGGTGTGGAGTATTCCGCTTTCGCATAAGCGTGGGTCGCGACCTCGTCCTCGAGATCGGAATCGGACAACATGTCTGGTTCCTCGTCGGATATGTCCTGCAGAACACGTTAGCGATAGACCTGAGAGCGCCTCGAAGGAACGATTCTAGCCAGCTCACCTCCTCTAAAGTCCCTTCGACCTCTTTGAAACCTCCATAGAACATCGCGTCGAAATACTCGCAACGATTTAATAGCTTCTTGTTCGCGTAGATTCGCTTCGTGGTGCAGCCCCGACGACCTGGAATGACGAACTCCACATCCGAGTACACTACGAGCCATCGTTTAGTCAGTCTCGGTCGCGACGCACACAGGCATTGGAGAGGTGAGCGATGGTGCTCACGAGGATCATCCAGCATTGATCCGACAGACGAGACCAGCTCGCGCGGGACGACTCTCCTCACTCCGCCCGCAGCGGCGGCGCAGCCCGAGACACCACCGCAAGTGCCATTGGCACTTGCCCACGCGCTCAGTCCGCCTCCGCTGCCCACTCCACCAGTAAAGTTGGGCCCAACCACAGACGTGTTCTCAGGTTGTAAGCCTATCCCCAGCCAAACGCCAGCCGGGGGCTGAGGCTGCGGCTGGATCGTGCAAACGATCATGAAGCTGTCTGTGGTTACGACGTGCGGGTTCAGGAATAGGGCGTCGCGCTTGGCGAATGCCTGCCAGCCCCAATTGGCGGTCTTCACTGCGAATGTGTGGTCGGAGGCATCTTTGGATGCGAGTGGTTCGGGCCGTACGCCCCGGGTGTCGGTGGGGATGGGGCGGACCTCGAATTTGAACCACCACAGACCTCTGCGAGTCCACTTGTCGTTGATGCTCGAGTCGCGCTCTTGTGCCGTTGGCTACAACGGGATAACGTCAGCGAGATCTCCATTCTGCACACGTCCTTGCTAGCATTACTACAGAAGCGCATCACTCACTACGCAGGAGAGATACAAGCTGACGTGATCGCCTGCAGTCTGATTCGAGCTGCCTGCGTTGGGGTACCAGAGTACTTCCCAGAGATTATCGGCATCGCCAAACACGGCCGACTTGATGCATTTCCTGTACACCAGCAAGGACCGGTCAGCTTATGCCTAGACGATTAAGTTGTGAATATGATGTGGATCATCTCCGCGCTCTAAGGATATTGTGGAAGTATTGATTGGACATACGACTTCTGCTCCCCTCTCGTGCTATCGTACATAGCCCTCAGACCCGACAAACGCCATTCAAGACACACCGACGTCGTCTCCGCAAATTCCTGCGACGAGCCGAACACAGAGCCAGCGGCAGAGGCGGAAGCCGCCCCGGTGGCAGAACCAGATGCGCCCCATGGTCCGGATTGGACTGTGGTCGAAGAGAAGCATTGCAACGAGCACGAAAGGAAGGATGACGATGCCGTATCAAAGCATGGGACGAGGACGCAAAATGGTCAACGGTGATAAAAGCAAGATGGTCAGCGCGATCTCATTTTGTCGAGCTCCGCTGATCGACGGACTAAGTCGCCAGTAGACACGATACTCACCCTGCGCATGATCACAAGAAGAGTACGGAGGGGGTATGGTGGTCATCGTGCCAGACCTGAACGCTACAAGGTACTACTCCTCAATGCTTGATGGCTGGAACGACACGGACTGGATGGAAGAGACAGGATGGGTTGATTGGAAGGACACTGGGGATGGAGAGATGGATCGTGGTCGCGTGGATTGAGCCAGACGCGAAACAGAAACATCATGTCCACATTGCATTGATTGACCTTGCGTCATAGCCGAATACGAGTAATACTCGTGGGTATCGGACGAATTGCCGGGGATCCGCAGGCGCATAGAAACTATGCTTTATCTACCAGGTATGTGTGCATGCCAACGACATGATACGCAAGCTGCTATGCCTGTACAGCTATTTGATCTATGCATGAGCGCCTAATGCTATCATTACTAATGTCTATATTGGTATATCGGGAGTGCACCTTAGACGCCAACTCTGCAGTTGTCCAGGTTGAAAATCAAGATATCTTCTGCGCCCGTCCTCTCCAGCTCATCCATGACTTTGGCCACGGCCTTCTTCTCCACCATGGCGCTGACGGCGACCCACCCATCTTCGTCGAGGGAGGAGACGGTCGGTGCGCGGCGACCGGGCGTGATGTGGAGTGCCTTAGGCAAGTTCTCTCGGAGAATGTTGTATGATGCGTACACGTATTTCTTCGCTGCGAGAACACCGGCGAAACGGGATTTGATCAATGTGATGAGTGATTCGAGTTCTGGCGTGAGAGATGGGTGGGGCGTGCGGGAGGTGATAAGGACTGCTTCGGATTGTATCAGAGTGTGGATGGCGTGCAGGCCTGCCGCGCGCATTGTGTCGCCGGACTCTGCGCATTCAATGTGTTAGCGGATTGCGGTGTGGGGGAAGGACGGATTGTGCAGGAGGACTCACCGACGAGATCGACGATACCGTCCGCCATGCCCAGAGCGCACGCCGCCTCGACACTCCCGCCGACATACTCGATCGAAGTCCTCTTGCCCGACGTCTTATCCACACCACCAAAGAATTCTCCAGCGAGAACCTCGAACGACGTGGCGATTCTACCACCACTGAGATCCTGGATGGACTGGATAGGACCAGTGACGGGCACTTGGACTTGCAATGCGCATTTACCGAAGCCGAGGGGTAGCAGCTCGGTGATGCTTTCCGCATGGGTCGATTCGGCAATCACGTCTTGGCCTGTGATACCCAGTGCGACCGAGCCGAGGGCAACGAACCGCGGGATGTCCGCTGCGGGGAGGAAGACGCTAATACGCAGGACTTCAGTATCAGTAAATGCCAAGAGAACTCCCAGTCGAGACAGCGACGTCTCCAGTGAGGGAGGAGTGAGGTAGATTACGACTCACAGGGCTATAGGGTGATTCTGCACGAGGGCGACATCTAACCGGTGCGCGCGATTATACTTGATATCGGCGCCATTGAGGAGCTCGATGCACTTCTCATACAGCCGTCCCTTCTTGGGGACAGCAAAGAGTAATCTATCTTTGAGAGAGTCGACAAGTAGGGACATGGTTGATTCTGCTCCGAAAGACGATTTGGATGCGCGACCACC
>JALPBZ010000124.1:0-61722 GCA_026538355.1 Cryptococcus sp. GC_Crypt_5
CAAGACCGGTACTGCTAGCCCAATAGCTCAGGCAGCCTCTGGTCACGAGCGGACTGCTTCCGCCTCGAGCAACGGGAAGAGGAAGAGCGGGTTCTTCGGAAAGATCAAGGAGAAGCTCAAGCATTAGGTGGCAGTAAAGGAACGGTCGTTCAGTAACGTTGATGAATGGAGCCACGAGTGGAGCGACGCGGAGCGGTATTCTAGTTTGTAGCCAATTGCTAATTCGTGAAATGTATCAAACAGTCTTATGTCTATTGTAGCACCTTCTGGGCCTACTTCAACTCATCACCAGAATCAATTGAGGGACCAAAATCACAAAGGCCACCTGCAGACTTCGACCCATTCGCTGTACCTCTACTTAACACAATCCTACTACTATCAGCGATAAAAAGATAACTCACGCTCACCACGCACCTATCTACGGTGATCGAAACGAGCAACCATGTGGCTAGTTGCAACGTGGTGAAGAGGATGGCGTGGGATCTCAGGAACAACGACCTCGCAGTCCCAGACATCAGAGGTGTCGCATGACCGCAACAAGCGAGTTCGCAAAGATGACCAGTGACTCGAATGCTACTCGCACACTTTGACGGTATCGACAAAAGTAGAAGTGCGTCGCCCCTTCCATGGGAGACCCTCCACTGGTCCGAAAGCAGAGCGCAAATGTGCCCCTTCTGCCCCACTAGTATGGGTTACCCATGGTGCCAGATCATGCAAGGAGCTCTATCCTGCTGTCTCCAGATCACTCAGGTATGTTCGACAACGGGTTCCCACGGAGTCATGCGTCTCCAGGTCGTGGACCCTGGATGATATCTCGAATAATGTCGAGGAAACCGAGGAGACGGCAATGCCTTTAAACCGCTGAAAACCGCTCATGGGAATGTATTACTCAATCCATGGTAGAAATTTGTCCACTCCCTGAGATGCCGCAACAAGGCTACTCGAGCAATAGCATTTTCCGGCGGTAATGTCATTACGGCCGTCACTTATGCACTAAGAATGCACTAAGAATGCCGATGAAAGCTGCCAATGCCGATGGCATCGGAGCTTGCCGACCGAGTCTCCGCGCTAAAGTGCACCCAGATGTTCCTTGATGACAAGATCTGGATTTTGGCATCGCGATTCTGTCCGAAGAGGAAAGGGCTTGCACTACTTCATAGCGCAAAGCTAAGCGCCTCCAACCCAAGCCCTGACACGGTTAATGCGTTCCGACGCCAGCGCTGACGTGGGTTGCCTGCTAAATGCTAAAACAAGCGCAAATGAGCGTGTCAAGCATGCCGCCGGGATGCCAAGCAATCGATTATGTGAAATTAATAAAGCCCCAGTAACTTGTGCTGCGCTCAGCCCTGTATCCCAGCGGGGCAGAGGGGTCCAGCGGGCCTCACGGGGCTGATCGAGAATTGTCCCGCCCTAAGTCGGAGGACCGATGTCGGCAGGGGCCATCTGCAATGACCTGAGAGTGGCTCCGCTGCTTTTCCGCATAAACAAGCATTATTGGAAAATGGGGAGAGAGGGGCTTAGCTCAAGTGTGTACCCTTGGCGACAGCGTCTGCTCGAGATATATAAGCAGGAGCATGCAGCATGAATAGACAACATTTTCGCCCATTGAATCTCTCCTTGTCAAGATAACGTCAACTTTGCCAGACCTAACATGGCATCAAACGATATCGGACCCGTGGTCTCTAACCACTCCGAGGTGCTCAAGCCTGCCACCAACGATGTGGAGAAGACGGTCGACCCCCGTCGCGCAGCTATTGAGAAGCGTCTCAAGCGCAAGCTCGATTTGCGTTGCTCCCTCTTCGTCCTTCTCTATATTATGAGTGAGCCGCCACCCTGCCATTTGTCTCAAGCTCATAGACGCGCGTGATAAATGCTGACGTAATCATTGTTTTTTCGCAGATTATTTGGACAGGAACAATATTTCGGCTGGTAAGTGGCACTTTCGCCTCATTTACGCACCTCCGCCTCATTTACGCCGACAGATCCACTGACATCTCCGCTCGGCGTGCAGCTCGGAGCAAGGGTCTTCAGACGGAGCTCAAGCTTACAGACACCCAATACGCTACTTGCCTTTCAATCCTCTACGTTGGCTACATCTTGATGCAAGTCCCGTCTAACATGCTCATGAATCGGATCTCCCGACCAAGTTGGTATATTGGCGGAGCGGTGAGTCTAGCAAATTCCGCCACATGTCATTACGCTGAAACAGCGATGACTGTCACTCATAGATGGTCATTTGGGGTATGATCTCTACTTGTTCCGGCGTCGTTACCAGCTTCGGCGGTATGATCGCTACTCGCTTCTGCCTCGGTTTCGTCGAGGCCGTTTTCCTCCCCGGTGCTCTGTTGATTCTATCCAAGGTGAGTCAGCAATCAAAGCAGGACGCTGTTTGCACCTATCGATAGTCGGAATGACATAGATGCTGATAGCGCACATAGTGGTACACGCGCAAAGAGCTGACTCTGCGAAACGCCATCCTCTTCGGCGGTAACCTCATCTCCAACGCTTTCGCCGCTCTCGTCGCCGCTGGTGTCTTGAGCAACATGAACGGTGTTATGGGACACTCTGCATGGAGGTGGATGTTTTACATTGAGGGTGAGTCGTTTTGACAGTATAACAGCAGTGTGAAGTGGTACTTTATGCTGACTTCGTCCCCTCTTACTGTTCACAGGCGCCGCAACCATGTTCATCGGTATCTTCGCATTCTTCCTTCTCCCTGACTTGCCAACCAACACCCGAGGGTTCACTGAAGAGGAGCTCGAGGTCGCACAACTCCGTATCTTGGAGGATGTGGGCGAAGCGGACCAGGATTCGGCGGACGACAGCGTCTTCACCGGCCTCAAGATGGCCGTTGCCGATACCAAGATCTACGTGATGATGCTGACCCTCACGGCCTATGTCATCGGACTTTCTTTCAACGCGTAAGTTGATATACTATGGCACTGTAATGGAAGGGGGACTGACGCATATGGCTTCAGGTACTTCCCCACATTAGCCACGACTCTGGGCTACGGCTACGTTGAGACGCTCTGTCTCTGCGCTCCGCCATGGGTTTTCGCCACAATCGTTTCCTTCATCAACGCGTGGCACGCGGATCGACAGCAGGAAAAGTTCTGGCACATTGTCGTGCCAATCTGCTTCGGACTGGTCGGGTTCATCATCAGCATGGCGACGCTGAACCACGCTGCGCGATACGTGGCCTTGTTCCTCCAAGCGCAGTCGTACGCCGGATTCATCGTGTTCTACTCGTGGATCTCGTCCAGTTTCCCTCGTCCCCCAGCTAAACGAGCCGTAGCGCTGGCCATGGTCAACGCGTTCTCGCAATTGGGCAACATCGCCGGATCGTATGTCTGGGGCCTCAAGCAAAACGGGTACCGCGGCTCGTACGGGATCGTCACTGCCATGTTCGGCGTTACCATCGTTGGCTGTTTCATCTTCCGCGCCATCCTCATCAAGCTCAATCGCCGTATCGAGGCTGGCGAGACTGCCTGGAAGACCAAGCCCGACGTCGTCGACAAGACTTACAAGCTCGAACATGTCGACCGAGCCGAGCAGGACCCCAACCTCGATGTGCACAGGGGTTTCAGGTATCTTATCTAGGTGGACGTATACTCGTTACATATATACGAGCCGTATAATCATTGGATACATGATGCATACAGTAGTCATATGCTTATGAACAACATCCGACTTGAATATGTTTATTCGACTTGAATGAGGAAGTAACTCTGTATACAGCATCATCGATGCTGCGCGGTTGCTCAATCCAGTGATGTTCCGCCATGCCTGTGAACCAGTGAGAGCATCAGAACATCGCCGAATGCACCGAGGCAAAGTGGCAAAAGAGCGATGAACGGATCGACGCAGTCGTAAAGAGTTGCAATGAGCGTTTGAAACGTGTGCATGATGAGTCCAAGGCCACGATACACGTTGGCCTTCTTCGGTGGCGACATCCAGACGACACAAGCTAAGAAGATGCGGCGAAAAGGATTGGGTATATATGATGGAGCGACCACGAAGTCCAATGCCTTCTTCTCATCTAGAAGCTCCACCTACATATTGTGCCCTGACAGCACTATGTCTTGGACATGTGACGAGCATATAATCATTGCAACATTCCTACATATGCCATACATTCCTCTTCAACAACCCTTCTCAACATTCCACTCCACCATTCGACTTCAACATTCAGCATGGATGAGAGTGAGAGCCAGAGTAAGAGCCAGAGTGAATGCCAGAGTGAATGCCAGAGTGAATGCCAGAGCGACAGCGACAGTCAGAGTCAAAGTCAGACCAGACCCAGACCCGGACCCGGACCTCCAACCAGGTGCGTGACACAATGGTTTGACAGAATCATTTCCCCGGCGCGCGGCGTTGCAGTTGTGCGTCTCATATTCGAAGGGTTCGCGAGACACCCAATTCGCATTCATGCACTCTCGTTGGACCGTAATTCACCCCGGAAGTGGAGAGGGTTGAATAGATCCTCAGGTGCTGACCTTGCACTACAGTATTCCTTACTCCCTGTCTACTATCCATCCGATGCAACTGGTCCGTCAAGAACCGTCCTATGCAGATCTTTTCTGTCTGCCAGCAGCAATGCCACAGCTTTCGAACTTCACGGCAAGGAAATCTCCTCGCTTGCCGAAATCGTCGCATTCCATCGCACCCGGTGTGATGGGATTCCTGGCGGAGGGGGGTGGCTGCATCTGGAAGCCAATGCACTTGAAAGGCTGAGGGACAAAAGGCAACTTGACGAGGACGGGAAGAGACGAGAGTGGACGGCGTCTCAGCCGTCTGCCTGCTCGGGCAAGCGTGAATCATAGTAGCTAGTTGGAATGCGTGAAGATCGACTATGGAATCAGCGTCGCGTCACTATGCAGCAGTATAACGTAAGCCTACAGGAAGTGAGCTAGTGTGGCAATATGAGCTCTTAATCGAGCGGGGGCTTTGTTGTCACAGATGACGAATACAGTACAATGGATTGAGCGTAGAAACTGTCGAGCTGCAGTCGATAGTTGAGGGCCTCGCACTTGGGGTATCCCCACGGCGTGGCTCATGACAGATGACCAACCTAACGCGGCCTTCGTTGGCCTTCGCTCAGCAACGCGGACTCGAAAGCCACACTCTCTCAGCCATGAAACTCTGCACTGTCCGAATGGATTGACCGGACGGTGCTCACTGGCGGTCCTTTCATGGAAGCCTGTCAGTTCGGGCAAGACACACCTCGCTCTGACCAGGCGGCGCTGCTTGGCTGACCGCCTGGACGCTCTCGTCCTCCGCACAGACAATGAACCAATTCTCTGACAAATCAGCGGAGCCGACGAAGCGTTGTCTGAAAGCCTGCTTCTCCAAAACAGCTCGCTGACGTGCTCATTGATCGCTCTGAGGCTTCTGACAAAGGATACCGGTAGTGTATTTCTGCCACTTGCTCTGCTTACTGCGTTCCTCCTTTGCTCGTGTACACGAACAATGGACCAATTCTCTGACACTTAGCAGAGCCGAAGAAGCGTTGTGCAAATGCTTGCTTCTCTAACACAGCTATTTGACGTGCTCGTTGACTTGCTGTGTGGCATCTGACAAAGGATACCGGTAGTGCAGTTCTGCCACTTGCTCTACTTACTGCGTTCCTCCTTAGCTCCTCGGCGCCAACAATGGCCCGGCTCTCTGACAAATCAGCGGAGCCGAAGAAGCGTTGTCCAAAAGCCATCTTCTCCAACGCAGCTCTCTGACGTGCTCACCAATCTGTTTGTGGCTTCTGACAAAGGATGCCGGTGGTGCAGGACAGCCACCGCGGCGAACCAAATGGACCAGAGAGGTATAAGAGGCGCTGCGGTCCTGGGCTTGTAATTTCTTCTTTCAGACTCTCACCATTCTGATACCAACTCATATCTCCACCCAGTCGATTATCGTACCCGATACGCACACAATGTCCGAAGAAACCAAGCAGTCTGATACCACCGCCGATCAGAGCACCTCCGCAGTGCGTACTTGTTCCTGCCACCTTTTCCAAGGGACGTAGCGGGTATAATCTAGGAGTCATCCGAGGCAGAGCCCTGCGCTGCAGCCTTCACGTCTTGCTTTCGAGCCGTATCGCTCTGGAGCAGCGCGGGACCTGACGACGTGATCACTTGCTGACTAGGTCTCTGTCCTTGCTCTAGTCGACCACCACCGGAGCGGACGAGACCGCCGGCCAAGCGTCGACCAGTGCCGCCGGCGAGACCGAGGTCAGCATTCGCCACAAGGCGCTCCTCGGCGTAAAGACCAAGGAGACCTCGATGGCAGAACGGACGGCTCGAATGGGCTATAAGGGGCGCCGCGGTCTGGACCGCCCGGATAATCAATGAACCGCTGAGCAAGGCTATGATGGCTAGTGCGGAGTGAAAGTTACTTTATGATGACGAACGATGAAAGTGGAACGTGTCGTAGTTCTGCATCGCTCTTCGTTGAGCACAGCAAGATAGCATGTGCTGCATCGTCCTGACCCACCCTTACGTCATTGAGCACTTGTGCATGATGACGATGTGCGAGGTTCGAAGTGGACCACGTATAAATCTGTGGAACGCCTGAATAGTCCGAATCTAACCCGTCTCCCGCCTCCTGCTACCGCCCAGTCTACTCCGCTCCTCTCTGCCCAACAGATGCATAGGGTTGACCATGCTAAGACCTGTCGTAGAGGCAGAAACCCGCATGAGCTACAATCTCGTTGCGTAACATTGAATACTCACGCTCCTGTGCAGTTGGCCCCCCAGATGCTCTGGGAACACTCGGCCTAAGTGATGTAGGCGGTATACCAACAGGTGTCCCATTGAGACCGGCGCCACTCCGCCCTACTCGCCCTGGAGGCCTTTGGTTACCGGCGCTCGCAGTGCCGACGATCAAGCTTGATGAAGAGGCGCCTGCGTCAGAATCCGTGGATTGCGGAGCAAACAGCATCGACTCCCTGAACCTGAAAAAGGGAGGAGTCTCCTGTCCTTCCATTGTGCTTTCGCCGGCGTCGTATAGGTCAGGCGTCGACGAGGCCGCGATATTGGAGAATGGACGATCTGAGACGACTGAAGATGTAGGGGAAAGCAGAGAGGACGCTCGGCGAGACAGAGGCGCATTGATCATCACCTCTGCGACGTGCCGACGAACCTGAACTCTCAGCTGCTAATCACCGCAAGGGTAGATGAAGCATGACGTACGCATTCGGAGAGTGTTGACAATAGCTCTCAAGCTGCCGACATCCTCGAAAACCCTCAGCGCCTCAGTCATGAATCTGACCTCTGTTCTCCTGTCCATCGTGTCGAGCCCGGCAGCCATGTGGAGGACAACACTCTTGAGCCTGTCGATGACATGCTCAAGGGTAGTGTCGCTCCCCATGTCTTGCGAGGCAAGACGGCTGAATGCCCAGTCGGCATAAGATCGATTCGAGCCGGGACTCGGTGCGAGTACTGACCACGTCGGACCCCGTGGTATCGGGTCGGGCTGAAGAGCGGCTTGAGCTGGCGTTGCTCGCGCATCAGCGGACGAAGTGGTTCTCACGTTCTCGAATGACGTTGTACCAGGCATTGCTGCCTGTGGAGGCATGGCTGCATTCGCTGCTGTTGGTGTGACCGACTCGTCAGAAGGCTCTCCCGGGGAAGCTAGAAGTGGCGATGTATTCGCTATCGAAGCATCGAGCTCGAACTCTTCAGAGGGACTAGTGTGTCTTCCTCGAACTATACCGCTGCCGATAGCAGCAGAGTTGAGCGACAAGGTCCTGCGGAGCGTGTCGAGCTCGCTGCGGAGGCCCTGTAAGTCCCGCTCCAGTCGATCGTTTCTCCCCTCCAATATTTTGAGTCGAGCATCGTTGGCCTGAATGAACGGCGAGAGTATCTCGAATGGGCACGTCTGAAGGTGCGTTTCGAGCCGCGAGCGCTGAACCAACACGGCGCATCCTAGGTCTTGATGAGTGCAGGGTATTCGTGCAGCCGGACAGATCCAGGCGTGAGCATGGCGGTCCAGAGACACTGCAGCCAGCACGACGAAGAACAGTCGGTCATGAGTTGGACATACGAGTGATTCTACCCAACACCACTTACGTTTCTCGCCGCACAGTCCACACAATTCAAACGAAGGCGCATGATCGCATCCGGGTGACTTGATAGCAGCCTAGGGGTGATATGATAAGGTCACGACAGGCCGACACGGGCGACATGGACTTACAGAGTAATCTTTGAACAGCAGCATGGTGCTGCACTTCTTGCACTCCATCTTACGCTGAAAACATTCGTATGCCCGATGGTGAGGGAGACGCTGTCGTGTCATCTGTCCAGTGTCAAGTTGGTATTAGCAGGGAGTTGACGTAGTTTCATGTGTATATTCAGCTTCCTACTCACCGACAAACCGCATTCCCCCTCTTGGCATGTGACGAGGGTCTTCTGACAGGTTTTGAGGTGAGCCAAAAGTAAGCCGCGCTGCATGATCTTCCCACATCCGTCCGCCGTACACCTCACTTTGAGCTCGTCGAGCATCTATCGAATGGTCAGCGCAAGACTTGCTCAGAACTGATCCGTTGATATTCGGGAAGGAACTGGGAAGGAGGGACGTACGAGCTTGACGAGCATCTCCGTATCCCGCAATCCACCCAACGTCAAGACGGACCGATCAATAGGGCACTGACTCTTGTGCGCGATAGCGGAGCAGATGCAATCTCAGCAGAACGTGTGTTTGCAGCTTGTCGTAGTAACCGGATCGATCAACGCTGAACGGCATATCGCGCAGATCAGGTTGGCGTCCACGACTTCGGCGTATTCGTATGTGATTTCGAGTTGGTGCAGCATTTTGTAGGCAGTCGTCCTGTGTGCGGGTCGCCAAGTGCTAGGGTTTCGCTTGACAAGGAGTGGATAGGAGACGGAGAGGAGAGAATAAAAGAGGGAGAGGACATGAATGAGTGATGACTAGCCAAAGGTATGCTTCAATCGTCCATCACCATCACCATCACCATCATCATCATCATCAAATCACACACAATCACCATCTCTCACACAATCAACGCACGGACCACCTCCACTTCCACCTCCACTTTTCACTCTGACACAACCGCCACTGCTAATATTACTATTACGAGTGCACAAGCATATAGTGATTGCGAAGTAGGTAAAGTTTCATATGCATCTGTCCTGTACATGAAACAAATATATTGCCTTCCCACTACATCGCGAGATAACGTCTTAGGCCTGAGCCTCCTTCGCGGCCTCAGTAGCGGTTATGCTAGGTGCAACTGCCTCAACAGAGTTGGCGACAACCGGTCTCATGGCAGGGAAGAGCAGCACCTCCTTGATGTTCGCGCTGTCCGTCAAGAACATGACGAGTCGGTCGATACCCAGACCCCAGCCACCAGTAGGAGGGAGACCGTACTCGAGCCTAAAAATCATCGAGATATAAATCAGCACAGCTCAAGCGGTATCAGTATAAAGAAAAGGACGACTCACGCATCCAGGAAAGTCTCGTCGACACCCTGCGCCTCGTCGTCGCCTTGCTCCTTCTGCCTGACCTGCTCCTCGAATCGATCTCTCTGGTCGAAAGGATCGTTCAACTCGGTGTAGGCATTGCAGATCTCCTTGGTGCACATGAAGGCCTCGAATCGCTCACACAGTCCAGGACGAGATCGGTGGTACTTGGCCAAGGGGGACATGACCTGGGGGTGGCCGACGATGAAGGATGGGTTGACACATTGGTTCTCGATGTATTCGCCGACGAGCTACAATCAGGGACAAGGTCAGCATAGTCACATATACAAATAATTCTCGTCCTCACCTTGTCGAGCAAGCGTGCGTTGGTCTTGGGCTCTGAGCAGTCGACGTTGTTCTGAGCCATCATGTCAGTCAGCAATCCTTATGACATATCATCATCGCCATAGCTCACCTTGGCACAAAGCTCTCGGAGGAACTTGTTGGCATTGTCGTCGTGGAGGGTGTCTCCTGGAGGGAAAGTGACACCGAGCTGCTTCTCCAACTCTCCAATCATGTCAAATCGCTTCCAAGGGGTGGTGAAGTCGACTTCGTACGATTTCTTGCCCTCGCCCTTGCCCTGAGGGTGGAAGGTAACCTTGGAGGTACCGTAAAGGTACTTGACCAAGCCGGAGATCATGGACTCGGTCATGTCCATAAGATCGTGCATGTCCGCGTAGGCCATGTAGAACTCGCAGATGGAGAATTCAGGGTTGTGGGTCATGTCGATCTGCTCGTTTCTGAACACACGGCCGATCTCGAAGACACGGTCGAGACCGCCAACAACGAGCTCCTTGAGGTACAGCTCGGGGGCGATACGCATGAAGAGGTCGAGCTTGAGATCGTTGTGATGTGTCACGAATGGCTTGGCGGTGGCACCACCCGCGATCATGGACATCATCGGTGTCTCAACCTGAAAGGCGGGTCAGCTACTGCACGGTATGCTACATTGTCATTATGCTCACCTCGAGGAAACCGAGGTTGTCCAAGTACTTCCTGATGTAGTTGACCACCTTGGAGCGAGTGATGAAGACATCCCTTGTACCAGGGTTCATGATCAAATCAAGGTATCTCTTCCTGTATCTGGTTTCTGTGTCGACAACACCTTCTCGGCCGGGCAATTGGTGGAGACAAGGTGATAGGAGTTGAATGGAAGTGATAGAGATGGAAAGCTCGCCGGCCTTGGTTCGGAGGGGAACACCGGTGACACCGATGATGTCTCCTCGGCGGATGACGTCGTGAGTCAGGAAGTAATCTTCTGGCGATGCGGCGTTCCTGTAATGATCAGATGTAAGACGAAGGTTACTGCGATGAGGCAACAACTACTCACTGAACCTGAGCCATAACCTGCACCTTGACACCGTCCGCCTTGAGGTCGTAGAACCTGAGCTTGGAGCTAGACTCTCGGATAGTCATCACTCGGCCAGCGAGCGAGATCTGCATTAGATCGTCTCAGCTTCTTCTTGCGCGATTATTATTACAGGTGAGAGCGGTGATCGACTCACAGGCTTAGCGTCCGACTCCGTGGTACCGTCTTGCAGCTTGCCCTCAGCTCCCCACTCGGCGACGTAACGGGGGATGCTCTGAGTGACATGGAATTTGTGGGGGTATGGGTTGGGTTGCTTGGTCTTGCGGAGGTTGAGGATCTCCTTGGTACGCATGTCGTAGAAGGCCTAGTGACATCGGAGGTTAGGTTCTGATATTCTAGTATTTGACAGGGAAAAGGAGCTCACCCCAGCGTCCATCTCTGCTTCGGCATCAGCGCGAGAAGGACCCTTGTCGCCCTTGGCAGCGGCAGCGGGTGCGGGAGCCGAAGCGACCTTTTCGGCCTTTGCAGCGGCCTTCTGACGTTCCTTCTGGCGACGCTTGAGCTCGCTGCGTTGGGATGACGACTCATCAGTAATTGACAGTATACGTTGCGAGATGATATATAGCAACAGACTGTGGCGGGGACTTACGACTTGGAGACCATCTCGCCGGTCACCTCGTCCTTGTGGAGGTTATCAGCCGGAGCGGACATAGTGAAACTTCGTCTAAACGCGGGGTGTAATGTTGCAGTAGAGTGCAAAGTGATGGGCGGACGAGCAGCTAATTTAGCTGTGTTGGCGGTGATGTATGAGGCGCGAGTCTGAGTGGAGTGTATGAGAGATCGAGTCAGAGCTCTGAGCATGCAGTTGACCCGAGTGGTGTTGAGTCGAGCTTGGATGTGAATGAGCTTGTGACTTGTGGTCTATCTACGAGCAGAGACAAGCACTTGATACTCGATAAAAGAGTCGAATTGACAGTTGGTGCTAAGGCCCGAAATTCATTTGGTGACGTGTATTTTACCCTTAATGGCCTGGTGATAAAGACGAGCTGGACGACGCTGCAATAAGTTAGTTACAATCTCAGACTTTTGGTCAGTTGTGCTATTGCGCTATTGTGAAAGCGTCTTGAGATATCCACGTATATACAGCTTCGCTCGCTACACGTCTGCCACGAAGATCCTCGAGCGGCAAGAGCGGCAAAGTAACACAAAATGGCCCTCAACATGTTCACTAGTCCCTTCAGAGCACTGCTCTCGTCCGGTTCTCGGTTCATTGGGCAGTCTTCGATTGCTTCGTCTTCTCGAGCTGCATCGACATTCGCCCATCTCGGTGATCTCCAGCCTGCGAGGGGTTCTACGAAGACTGTGAGTACGACGGATTCTTAATACCTGAGTTCTGAATAAAGACGCATTTGGAGCAAGTGAGGCAGCGCTGATATTTCGTCATTTTGTCGTTCATAGGACACCCGATATGGTCGAGGACCAGGAAGCACCAAGGGCGGAACGTCAGGTCGAGGCCATAAAGGCCAGAAAGCACGGTCTGGGAAAGGTGTGAGATTGGGCTTCGAGGGTGGTCAGACGCCGCTGTATCGTAAAGTGCCCAAGAGGGGTTTCATCAATTTGTGAGTGGTGTTCTACTACGTCTGACGATATGCCAGAACGGTCAACGAACAATATGAGCAGTCATTAAGCAATGCTGATGCCTCATACCTTACTCAGCACGTCCAAGACATACGCGCCGCTATCGCTATCAACGCTGCAGCAGTACATCTCCGCATCGCGAATCGACGCTTCGGAGACAATAACAATAAACACCATCGTCCATTCCAACGCCGTCCACGGCCTGTCCGGCTTCGCAGGAATCAAGTTACTAGGCGACCTCGATCCGTCGTTGCCTCTGCCACCACTGAAATTGGAGTTGTCGAGATATAGTAAGAGCGCAGCGGAGGCGGTCTTGGGAGCAGGCGGGGAGGTCAAGGCTGTTTATCATAATAACCTCTCGTTGAGGAAGGAGTGCTTCCCCGAGAAATTCGTCGGGAGGGAGATCAAGTCTGCTAAGCCTACGAGGAAGACTGATATCCGTGAGTCGCACTTATGCTTTCCATTCTACCCTCTACCCTTTTTCCTCCGTCCTTCATCTCCGTCCCTTCAACAGGATTCAGGTTGGAACACAAGGATACCTGCTGATATCCACATCATAGTCTACTACACCAACCCGAAGAAGTACGGCTACCTCGCAGACGAGATCGACAGCTCTGCGCGCAAGATGACCCCGGGGCAGTGGTCAGAGGGCAGAGCGAGCGTAGAACAGGGAGATGCGACCGTAGCATAGGTACCAGTGGCCCATCTGCTAGATGCATTATGCATGATCGTGCTATACATCACTCAGTGAAATGCGTGAGATGCATGTACCGATGTTACACTCGGCCTAAGCGTAGACACCGCCTACCGCCTACCGCCTATCACGGTCGTCTCTCCGCCTGTAGTCGTCCGTTCGATCTCGTGAATCACGATACGCCCTCTCGCGATCTTGATCTGTTCTCCTATCCCCGTCGTCGCCCCTGTACCGCCCATCCCTCACATCCCTCTCATCTCTACCACTGCGATCCCTCTCGTCTCGACTGACGTCGCGAGTGCGATCGTCGCGGCCATACCGATCTCGCTCTTGATTCCCTCTTTCTATTGGAGGTCGATCTTCGTCGCGGGCGGATCTACGCTCACTTTCGCGGTGATCGCGTGATCCATCTCGCCTTCCACCGCCAATTTTATCACCCTTAGAGTCCGACCGTGTATCACGATCACGATCACGCTCCTCACGCACCCGCTCAAGCTCAAACTTGCCTTCTCGCCAATCATCCCTATTCGCACGACCTTTCCTCTCATCCCATCTATCCACTTGTCCATCCTCCCCTCGACTCCTATCTCTATTCCTGCCGTTGTCTTCCGGGGTATCGACTCGCCGTGATTTGTCCCGCGGTATTTCCGTTTCGCGCTCGCGCTTGACTTTGATATCCCCCTTCTCCCCCTTCCCCTTCCCCGTCTTATCCTTCTTCGCTCGCTTAGCTGCTTTGCGGGCCTTGCGCTCCTCCTTACTTTCCCCTTCGCGTCTCCTCTTCTTTCCCTCTTTGCCCTTCTCCCCATTAGTCAGTGCTTTGGCCTTTTTCTCCCTCTTCTTCTCTGCCCGAATGAACGCCGCCATGGGATCTTCCTCGTCTAGCGAGTCCGCCTCGGACGCTGATGATTCCGATTCTGACTCGGAGCCTATGAACAGATCGCACAGCGAGATATCAGCGCTTGAGCTCAGTACCGTGCCGACATGTGAGATGAAGTAAATCAAGATGTTGCGGATCCAGGACTCACCTTCCAATGTAGGCGGTAGAGCGTTGTAGGATGGTGCTTCGGGCGCTTCCCATTCTCCGTCCTCGTTCTTCGTTCCGGGCTGTTTGTAGTTGCGACAGTGGTCGACCTAGACGACCCAGATGAGGTTAGCATTCCTGCATGCACCACCATTCCTGCACTAGATCCTGCAGTCCGTCTCTGCTGAGAGACCAGCAAAGAAAGCGTTCTTCTTCCCGCCTCAAATCCACAGCTGTACTCACCCTGATAGTCCTGCCGACGACTTCCGCCCCGTTCATGTTGTCCACTGCTAGCACGGTACTTCTCTGATCTTCATACATGACAAATCCGAACCCTTTCGTCTTGCCTGTCTCTTTGTCTCGAGGGAGATTGACGTCGGCTATTTCGCCCCATCTGCACAGGAGTCAGCCATGCGCTTCGCCTAATTGTCGAGCAGCTCCGTGATGGTTGTTGCGCTTGGTACTGCTCTCACGTAGTCGAAGTAACGAAACGAGACTCACTGTGAGAAGATGGTGATCACGTCTCCTTCAGTCAACTCGAAGGCTAGACCACCAACAAAGACGTACGCCGAATCTGCACCGTACACATTCAGTTAGCTTCTTGCGACGCTATGAGCTGTTCCCGACAGCTCTAACGTGACCGAGCAGCAAAGAGCACGACTCACCCTTGAACTCATCATGCCATGATCCCTTGACGCCAAGCTCGAGCTCGCGCTCGTTGATCCTATTGATTTCGCGGATAGTGCTGAGCGGAAGCGCGATCGTCAGTAAGGTCTTCAAGCACAGAGTCGAGCAGGGAGCAAGCACATAGAGCACACTCACTTCATCGCGACTCATCTGCCTGTTACAGAGGCCTGGAGATGGAGAGAGGTATGGATGTGGTTCGATTCGACTTTTGTGTAGAGAGCGAAAGTGACATTGACTTTGAACTTATTTGAGGTGTTTTGGTGGCAAATAAGCGTTATATACCGGGGCCGTAATTTCAATGTGAGACTGCCTTGACAGCTACAGCTACAAGTCTGCTGATATCTATCAAACGCACACAGCACATAGTCGCTCAGACCAGAACAGCGATGATAGGGCGCAGGTCAAGTACGAAGCTAATGATATATGCATTGATACTGCCATCATGACAGAATGAGAACTACCAAAACTCCCTACGCTTCTCCCTCACAGCCCTGGCCAAGCGCTTCCTATAGCCCCAAGTAGACTTCTGCTCCTCCAGATTAGTCTCTTGCAGAGCTGCCTGCGCGTCTGATTGCGGTGCGATACGCGCTATGAGGCGATGTTGTTCTGCGGGGATGTTGAGGCTGAGCGTGTAGGCAAAGAGAGACTGTATCAGCGATACTGCCTTGGTGTGGAGATCGTGTAAAGCAACAGATGTCGTATACAGAATGCTGATACTAGGAATGCGCAAGGAGAGAAAGCTCACCTTTGCCCAATAGCCTTTCTTGATAGCCCTTGGCTCCTCAGTTCCCGCACTTTCTCCACGACCGCAGCGTCCCACTCGACTCGCTGGCCATACACTATCCTCTCCTGCACCTTCTGCGCCCTCTCCTCTCCTGACAGCACGACGCTCTCCCCTCCGAGCCACTTTAGTAATGGCGGTACGGCCCCTGCCGTGTAGCTCGGCATCGAGGGCGGTGGGGAATGATGGAACGATAATCCGTTCCCGTCATCGAGAGTGGTAGATCGCGTGGCAGAGGGCGCTTTGCCGTGCACTTTGGGATCGATCGGCCGGGATGTACCGCTCGTAGGCAGTTGTCCTTTCGGTGCGTGCGGTGAAGGCAGGATAGGGATTCGTGCTGGTCGGGCGCGATGCAGGATCGTGCGTGTTGCGCCGATACTAGACAACGGTCTTTGGGTGAGCACCACTCGAGACGACGAAGCAAGGGACGGGGATGCCATGGTGCGGGTAGCGATTTATCTGGTGTATAGGGCGGCAGTTGTTATGCTCGGCGATGACACTGTCTACGTGTGCTTGTGCCGTCTATGTCTGGTGGTAATGATGTCTATCACTCTAGTCATATACTTGCATGTTCAGCATTTGAACTGCAAAGCGAAACTGCAAGCAGCGGTCAAAACAGTGAGCCTGATAAAACGTTGAAGTACCGTCTCTGTCCGTAAACATCAGGCTGGCTGGGATCTGTGTCGCGGAGATGAGCCAAAAGTCCGTTGGGCCAGGAGCCAAATAGACTGTGCTCGAATTGTACGAGTAAAAGTGGCAACGACCTCCAGCCATCTCTCTGAACCCTATCAGTTACAGTACGATACGAACATGACACTCTGCTCATGTTCTCGTTCCCTTGCTTCATTCATAGTGTAGATGATATACTTCATCAGTACGCAACACGCCATCTCTTGATCTGCGCAATGGCTTCTTGCTACTATACGACTTTTATGATATGTGGTCTGCTCCTCTGCTCCTCTGCGTCGCCGCCTCGTAGGCTATCGCTCAAGCTTCAAGCGTCAAGCGTCAGAGCTCGAGAGCCCTTCCTTACATGCCTCGATGGACGGCGGCGATGACACTGGCACCGCTACTGACTCATGCTTCCCTCCTCAGTAGCGCAAAATGACTGAAAGAGAAAGAGAAGGCAAGCTGTACCACCGTACTGTACAGCGCTATCCGCTGTACTCATACACCTGTGCAGTACGCACTGGATGATGCACTTGCACTTACAATTCCCGTTACTCATTTCTTCAACCTCTTTCTTCATCCTTACTAGAACCACTCGACTCGACACGTCTTGAAGACGCACTCAGTCACCCGACCTCCTCTCAATCCTCCTTCCTCACACTTTCGCTCACCGCTCCGCACGTCGCAAGTCGACAGCGACCAGCACTTTACTATCACTATAATCACGCCCCGGCGGCATCCACACTCTCTCTCCACCCCACTCTACACCTCCTGTTCGGCTTCGGCACTCCTCCCTACCTCTCTCGCCCAGCACCAGCACCAGCACGATGAAGCTCCAGCAGCCCACTAGCGCCTCGCTCCTCCTCCTCCCCCTCCTTGCGATGTCGGCTGAAGCCCTGTCCATCCCGCGTCGCCATAGACCCCTCTTCCGTAAATTCTACGGCAAGAGGCAGGATGACACAACCGACGCCTCGTCGTCGGCAGCAGCAGCCTCGGGAACGTATGGCGCTGCTGCATCTGCGGCCGCTTCGGGCTATAGTCAATTCCTAGGCTACTCAACTTCCGACTCTGCCACCGACTCGGCTAGTGCTAGCGCGAGCGCTAGTGCCAGTGCGTCGTCGGCTGCAGCTTCTGGAAGTTACGGTGCTTCTGCCTCGGCGGCAGCTTCGGGGTACAGCCAGTACCTAGGCTACTCTGGAAGCGCAGTCACCGACTCGACCAATGCGACAGCGACCGTGACTGATGGCTCAGCGACAGCTTCAGCCACCTATACCGGTATAGCCGTTGCTTCCTCGGTCGCCAACTCGACTGATGCCGACGGTCTGTCGCCTTACGCCGACTCGTCCAGCAACACTACCGCCACCGCAGGCTCGGGAGTGGACACCGTCGGCGCGAACCCCGGCAACGTCTCTTCCGAGTCCATCTCGGCGCTCTTGGCTGCAACCTCCAACTACGCCGCGTACACGTACTCGGTCTACGTCCCGGAGACAGAGACCATCACCTCGGTGGCTACTGCCACAGTCACTTCTACGGCGGATGGAAGTTATGCGACTGGCTCGTCCAGCGATGACAGTGATGAGAGCGAGGACAGTGGTAGCTCGGATAGTTCGGACAGCTCGGACAGCTCGGATACGTATGACCAGATTCAGGCGGCAGCGCAGTCGCTCGCTAGTCAGCTGGTGGCTTCTGCTCTGCCGACTTTGACGCTGGAGGTCATCCTCGAGCCTACGCAGGTGAGTTGATCCGGAAACTACCTTGCAATTTGCTATGCAGTCCTTCCAGAGAGATGCTGACTATTTGTAAACAATAGGAAGCAGACGGGACATGGGACTACGTCGTGCACATTGGCGCCGATGGCACAGCCACCGCGTCCCCAACTTGTGTCACGGCCTCAGCGACATCTACCGACTACGCCTCCTACACCGCGGATTCTTCCTCCTCTGCCACCGTCACCGACGCTTCTTCCTCGTCTTCGGATTCATCTTCCGACTCCGAATCCGGGGACGCATATGCCAGCAGCCCCATAACGACTTCTGCCGATCTCAGCCAAGCCACCGCTACTGCTGCTGCTGCAGCGTCCGCTACATCTTCATCGACCGACTCGAGCGGCTCAGACTCGTCTGATTCCAGCTCGTCGGACGACTCTTCTGATGATAGCGACAGCGCCAGTAGCAGTGCTGCCGCCGCGACATCGACTTACAACAGTCCTTATTTGACTACGGCAAGCAACATCCACGTCCCAGTCGCCACTAGCACCGCTTCTTCCTCGGACTCCTCGTCCTCGTCTGATGACACGGACACATCTTCGTCCAGCGCCAGTGCGTCGTCCTCCGACTCCTCGTCGGATGACTCGACCTCTTCGAGCGCGGACGATACATCCGATGCGTCCTCGTCTGACTCTTCGGATTCTGACTCCAGCGACAGCAGCGACTCGTCCAACCCCACGACGCCGTACGACAAAGCCGGATCTGACTCTTCTTCGTCTTCCGCTACTGCCACCGTCTCCGCGTCAGCCTCCGCTTCCGACCCCACCTCCTCTTCATCTTCTTCAGACTGGAACCCCACTGCCCCCTGGGACAAGTCCGGCTGGAGCAGCTCCTCCTCTAACTACACCGACAGCGTGAACGGTACCATGTCTTCGTGGAACGGCACTACGCCCGACTTCAACGGTACGTTCCCCGACAACTGGAACGTTACTGGATCCTCGGACAACGGTACTGCCATCGAATGGGATGATGGCTCGAACAGTACCGCTTCCCTGCCCCCGTACGACTACTCGGACTCGTCCAACGAGACCGACACCGACGCTTCCGGCGTCAGCGCTGGAACCGACAGCGACAATTCCACCAGCCTCCCATTCCCATTCTGGTACAAGGGCAACACGGCCACTGCCGTCGCTGGCACCGCGTCAGCCACCGCGTCAGCCACCGCGTCAGCCACCGACTCGGCTGACTCGGTCGACGCTACTGCTTCGACCACCGCCACCGCTACCGTCAGCGCGTCCGCTTCCGACTCGGCGATCACTGCCGCCGCCACTGCTTCAGACTCGGCCTCGGTCGCCGAGAACGAAGATGGGATCGAGACGGATTACGTGACGAGCTACACCGTCGTCAACGTCACCATGACCATGACGTCTGATTCTGCTTCCGCCACTGCGTCGGCTACCGACTCTGTGGACAGCATGGTAAGTCGCGGTCGTAGGAGTGTGACATACTAGAGCTAACTTACATCTTTGTCTTATAGGTCAAACGCCACCTCTCCAATGCCGTCGTTCACCACGGCCGCAAAGGCGTGCACCGACGAGCCGCGACTTGCGCTCGTTAAGCGCTTCATCCCTCCCGAAGCGTGACGGAGAACATCTCTATCTTCACCTTGTAACACCCAATTCCCCAATCATCTCAAATCCCATCCTCCCGTCAACTCAGATCCCCTTATTCAGTCTCAAATCCCTTTGATACAGAGCTTTACCTCTCAATATCTCGTTATCGAAGATAAGGACACTACATTTTGAGCAGCAGGGCCTTATTATAGTGTTAGTAGTAGCAGTAGAAATAGTAAAATATAGTATAGTAGTACTCGAGTACGCAGTACACAGTACTCCGACCGAATTATAGTACATGGTAATGCATGACTCTGGTAGTCATTCATCAAATATAGCCAACTAGACCTTAGGCGCACAGCAAAGAGTGCGAACACGGCATTTGCATCACTACGTTTTGTTGATGATCATTGCATTCCCCAAACAGTTGTCAGGAGACAGCGCTAGTATACACACACCTACTCAATGACTCTAAAACGAAACATACTGGCATGAAGCCGTGGTCCATCCGTACACTAGTACACCATTACTTCCTACAATCCCATCCCTTGCAGCGTCTCCACATCGCCCTCCTCGACTCCTGCCTCAACTTCAACACCGACACTATTGGCCATCCGCCTCATGGCCTCTTCCAGACTGATCTCCATACCATCCTCGTCTCTCAATCCACCACTTGGCAAGCTCAGCAGAGCCCGTGCTAGCCCTTCATGCGACGCAGCGAGGTTGGACAAGTCATCAGCTTCGATCCCTCCTTCCAAGCCATGTGATAGGCTCATCATGTTTGACGAAGTAGACTCGTCTGCCGCGGCAGCTGCTGTTGATAGTCCACCGTTCTGCGAAATGGACGCCAGGGTCGCCTCTGCTCCTAATGAGGGATCAAGGTATACCGCGTTCTTATTGTCGTCAACCAAGTCGTCCAGTCCCGCAGGCGTCTGAGATCCGCTCGCTTCGCCAGCTGCAGGGGTAGAGACCTCACTGCCTCCGGTATCTGCGCCATCGCCTGTCTTCGAACCGTGTTTGCTCGTACCACTGGCTGTCCGCTTGCTGCTGCCTTTCATGACCTTGTTCTCCTTGACGGGGCCTTTGAGCTTGCGATAGCGATTATAGATGTCAGGGTATTTGACCTTGGACGTTAACGCCATAGGCGGGGGCATATAGGGGTCCAGCGTCGAGGGGTCGGCTTGTACCTTTGACATGTACTGTGGCAAATTATTAGCTCAAGCACCCAAAACTTGGAAGTACTGCTAGCAGTTCCTCCAGTACTATGTGAAAAAGCGCAGATGTCGACCTACCTCATTCTTTTCTTCCTCGGACATAGCCAACGATTTGCGAATGTCGTCAAGATTCTTGCCGGCTTCGATCTGACTGGTAAGCCAAGTATCGATGACCTTCGGCAGCCGACCACCCTCCATATCCGCATCCGAGTATGGGTCTGCGCGTAAGGAGTGTCAGCAAGGCGTTAGGGTTGATCCATGAGTATAGAGTTGTCGGACATGATTACTCACCATGTCCCTCGTGTTGCCAGTGATAAACGACTTTACAGTCCCCCGTTTGGTTCTCAGTGAGAACGATCCTGCTCGCGCAAGCGCATTTGACGCTCTTCTTCGTGTTCAGGCGTAATTTCTCTTTCGGTAGAGTTGTACTATGCCGGGAGGTATACGAGCCTGAATGATGGCATGTATACGTGACTTTCTCGAGCACCGGGGAAACGCGATTACGACGACGCGTCTTGAGTGGTGCAGCAATGGCGCGTTCGTCTGCTGTCATCTCTGCAGAGAGACAGAATGAAGATCAGCGGCGCGCTATTATCAATTTTTGGCTACACTCACCTGCAAGAGACCTGGCGTGCGCTCTGACCCTGGCCTGCAAACGCTCTGCAGACCGTTTATCGGGCGTGGTACTTCGCCTCTGAACATAATGACACCAGCTGGTCTCGCCCGTCAACCAGATTTCGAACTGAGCGCGATTCTCGAACGCGTAGTATTCGGGACAAGGCGAGGTATCATCGCGATCGTGTTTAGAGAAAGGGGCAAGGTGTATCACGGGGTTGACAAAAGGGTTGTACTCCGATCCCGGGGCGTCGGACGAGTGATCCACATCGTCGTCCTTCCGTTTGCGCTTGGTCGTGGTTGCGGACGGCGCGCCAGCCGTAGCGGCGTGCGTGTTGGAAGGGCCCGCTTCGAGACCATCAGCCACATCGACGTGAGCTTGAGCTGCTGCTGCGGCTGCTGCAGCGGCAGCCTCGGCTTCAGCGTGTGCTTGAGCTTGCGCATGATCGAGAGAAGCCTTGATCACAGCATCGATGACGTCCTGGGACGGCGCGCCATCGCCGTCCTCGTGATTGTGATCATGCACGTGATGGTCGTTGGGAGGAGGGAAGAACTCGCTGGTGGCTGCTAGAGTGGGATCGATGAACGCGTCGATATCCACTGCGGCTGCAGCGGCCACAGCGGCGAGATTGAGCGGTTGGGTATTGACGCCGTCGTCCATGATCGTTGTTGTGCGGTGCGGCACTCGTAGCAGTACGTGCTGGGCGTGGTGGACGGGGCAGCCGTGGTGGACGTTGTCGGTGGAGGGAGGTGTGTTGATTTTGGTGATAAAGTGGTAAAGTGGGGGAAAAGAATAGGAAGAAGGGCGAGTAAAGGTGGTGACAACAGCGCTCTGGGTGATGGGAACGTATAAAGAATACAGGATACACACTCAACGCTATCACATGATATCGCCGAATAACACCAAAGGAGATTCAGTGTGGCAGTCCTCCTTGCATCGAGGGAAGAGGTCCGAGTGGAGGTGCACCTCATCATGTCCACCGTGTACTGTGTCATCAAGCATTCTATCCTATCCTCTATTGCTCGTTTGATCGTCTTCATTTGCTTCTTTGCATCGCAACAACACGCCGGCGACCATGACCGACCTAGCATCACGTATAGAGCCATTCGTCTTGCTGGCCAGGTCTACAAAAGGCGCTGCGGCAGCGAAGGTCATTGCCGATGCGACCAGTGCTGTGGGTCACTCGAGCTCAACTTATGAGGGATCTGCAGCTGATCGTTTCCACATGCAGGCAGGAGTGTATGTCTTTTCCGAGTTGTTGGAGGTACCGAATATCCAGGAGGTCAGCTCCGAAGCTTACCTTGATGTGACACCGAGCTGACATCCTGCGTGCAGCTTGCATCAGATCCGACCTATGCTGGGCAATTCAAGCTCTTGCAGGTGTTCGCTTACGGGACGCTGAGCGATTACGAAGGTGAGCTGAGTGATTACATCTTGTAAACAGCTCCTTAGCTCACGATTCCGGTCTGCCTTTTCACGCGCAGCAATGTCCACCGCCCTTCCAGCACTGTCGCCGACCCAGCAGCTTAAGCTGAAACAGCTCACTCTCGTCTCTCAAGCCTTACAACACCGGGTACGTTAGAAGCACTATAACAGTGTTACGCCAAGCTCACATTGCCTGCCACCTGTAGTCATTACCGTACGACCAATTACTCTCTGAGCTGAAGCTGGAAAGCATACGCGAGCTGGAAGATCTGATCATCGATGTCATTTACGCGGGCCTGCTGGGCGGAAAGATGCACCATCACGAGAAAGTCCTGCATGTGGATTGGGTAGCTGGGAGGGATCTGCAAGAGAGCGATTTGGTCAAAGTCCAAGAGGGCTTGTCAAACTGGTCAGCTTACTTCATCTCCGTGATTTCCACAAGTATTAGCTGACAGGCGCCCATGTCCAATATGTTTAGGTGCAAGACCGCCTCAACACTCTTATCAGCGCTTGACGCGCAGATCGACGCAGTCCGACAAGCCTCCACTGCCGAAGCAAGTCGTCTGGCATGGTACAAGAACGAGCGGGACCGAGAGTACTTTACCGTCGCGTCAGAGCTACGGTCGAAGCAAGGTCTCGGACCAGGTCCAGGCCAGGGTCGAGGTGGGATCGGCAGTATGAACAGCGGCGCTGGGAGAGGGGGCAAGTCAGGTGGCGAAGGGTTTGCGGGTATGGGTGGATTGATGGGCAAGTTCGCCAGTGGTGGTGGTGGTGGTGGAGGCGGGGCAGGGGGAGCAGGGCGTATGTGGGTGCGCTCAGCTTTTCCTTCTTGGACAAGAGTCGTCACTGATATTTGGCTGAGATAGGCTAACGCGTAATGGGTCGAATCTGGACGATCGCGAATCGAGAGCGAGTAAGCGGGCAAAGGATTGAGGGTGCAGTAGAGCTGGTCTGGTTGTACATGTAGTGAATTCGTATATATATGCGCAAAACGATCGTGTACCTATGTATGTAGCCTATGGCTGTTACAGAGATGTGACAGGCGCGAGAGCAGGCACGCCTTTCCAAATAAAAACGCGCGGAGGGTATCATCCCAGGAAAAGTAGATTCATGGTACCACCGCTGAGATTTGTAGACTGCACCTCAGCTGTCACAGCATATGCTCGGCTGACCTGCTTACTTCGTGTCACTGCAATATGGAACATATGCAGTGCATGGAATCGCCAAGCCGACTCTCGACATTTGGCGGTGTACCGGTTCCCGGGATCGGCTTTACGGATGAGGTGATCCGGCAGTGAACATAACCGAGCGAGCAAAACGAGCCCTGGGTTTCCTGTCGAGTCTGTCGAGTCTGTCGAGCGAGAGTGGTATATAGCTTGTCCTTTGTTAGCTGCTCTCCGTTGTTAGCTGCTCTCCGTTGTGAGCTGCTCCATTATCGTCGCCTCCCAACCTTGACTGCTATCCTGTGTATAATCTGGCCCAGGTCGTCCCCTCCCTCTCTCCTTCTTGGTCGTTTGTCGAGAAACACTTTTGCAGACACTCATTACATCTCTCAGACTTCAGGCCACGCTCTGCTAGCCATATCCAACATCGACAACCGACGATGCCCGCCCGCGTGTTCACCCCCGAACTCCCCCTCAAGCCAGAGGTCGAATGGACGAAACCCACCTACTCAAATACCCGAGGGGGGAAGACCTACACCCCGACTCACCCGGACTTGTTTCGCGTCGAGTTCTCGGCGCCGCAAGGAGATTCAGAGGAGTTCTCGTCTCGGCTCGTGGCGTTGCGCGTGAGCCTTCGGTCTCCTCTTCCTCGTCTGTCTCTTCTTAGACAGCTCTCCCTCAGACACTGAGTCAATGCTTCGAGCTGGTCCAGGAGCTGATCACTCTTTATGGGGATTGCAGGACTTCCCGCCCAATTCCACTATCACGCCTCTAACAAACTTATCCCTGGCGCCGGAAAAGGCGTACTCCTCTGTCCAGTTTGGCACTGGACCGCGAGATCATCTCGAGCTCAACTCGGATCTACTCTTCAGTGCGTCCATTCCACCTGTCACAGCTATCACAGCTATCTCTCACCACCTACTCCCTCCTCTCGCGCGATAGTACAAGCGACGAATGACTGATCCGTGCTGCATCCCAACCCACAGTGAACCACTCGTGCGCTCCAACGGCCGAACTGCACTTAGTCCCTCATCGGCCTAACGAGTGGGAGCTCCGCGCCGCGGCTAGCGGGATCAAGAAGGGCGAGGCGGTGACGTTCTTCTACCCCAGTACCGAGTGGGATATGTCGCAGGGGTTCGACTGTGCGTGTGGTGCAAAGGTGCGTAGCTCCACTACTACACCCATTGCTACTACTACTACTGCTCGTCATGATCCTACACTATCTCGTGGCATGAGAGACATTGCTGATCTGAACTGTTTGTCTGTTCGTCGGCTTTACAGGCATGCTTGGGCAAGATCAGAGGTGCGAAGTATATCGATATTGAGCAATTAGATCAACGGGGTTATATCAACGATCATATCCGGACATTAAAGTATGCTCAGAAGGTCCAGAAGGACTCGCAACAGGATGATGCGGGGTTGAACCTGTCCTAGTCAGTTAGGTGATCTAGATTAGATACTTGTTTATCTGTCGTGCGCCAGGAAGCGGATGTGGACAATAGGATGACCAATTGGGCGGATGTAAGCTGAACGGAACAGGAAAAGGTTATACCTAGCAAAGAATACTTCATGCACAAGTCATACTCGGACGCACTCGCAGCAGCATCAGCTACTTGGACCATCTCACTGCTCGTGCTCATGCTTGTCAGAGTCACCAGTCTCAACGCCTGTCCGCTCAGCGTATAGCTTATAGCCTGAAGCGCAGACACAACACGTGATCTCGTCCGTGATGTGATTCGGAGTAACCGGGACCGGCTGTACTCGACGCGTCTAATACGGTAATTATGATAGTGGTAATGATACGTCATCCAATGTTGATGTTTGGTTGCCACCCCATATTGACACAAGGGGACAAGACAAGAGATAAGAGAAACGCGCCTTCTCATTATCACCCATTGCATCCATACCACCCCTCATTGACATTACGCGCACTATTGATACCCACTTCCAACCTCTACCCCCTCCTCAATCGACTCGACCCTCGTCCATACTTCGCAGCGATAGCATCACTGGCCACCCAATCATCACCACTCAGTCTCTTACTCCGCCTTGATAACGCACGCACGTGGCGGCCGAGTACCCACGCAGTCTTCATACGCCCTCACTCCCACACCTCCCCGCATATCACCCACGAGGCTCAACAGTCCCCTTCATCACTCTCATTCTTGCATCGTCGATACCCACTTCGGTCCATATCTCTGCATCTCCCCATCCTCTCACCTCACACCAGCAGTCACTACCTTCACAATGCCCATCCCACCTCGCCCCATCCCTGCGCACGCGCACGCACAAAGCAACCGCCGTCCCGGTCGATCAGTCCCTCGCAAATCCCTCTCATCCTCGCACTCCCACCTGAACAATGTCGACTGGCGCGCGGAGGTCGCTCTCATGCCGAAATCCGTGCCTCCCGCTTTAAACGGAGTAGGAAGCAAATTGGGCACTAGCCCTGCTGGGATGAGCAGCTTGAAAGTCGTCGATCAAGTCCAGTCGCTTGCCTCGTCGTCTACTGGTCAAGAGGCCAAGAAGAACGGGCAGGGAAGCAGGGAAGTTCAACTTGAGGGGCTTATCGCTCATGGGCGAGGCAAGAGGGAGAAGCGTGGTGAGCTTTGGTTTCCACTATCAAGACGTTGGTTCCTTGCTTGTTGCTGATCGCATACGTCCACCATCATAGCCACCACAGCCACTACACTGGGCTTCGACTTCATCGCCAACCCATCTATCGTTGCGCTGCCAGACAACACGCCATCAACCACAGTGGCAACTAGCGTCACCTCCCCTTCCTTGCTCAGCGCGACCAAGGCTGTGCACACTGTGCCTCCCCCTGCGACTGATCGCGGGGTATCCCCCGCTTCTCGCCTTTCTGTCTCACCGTCCACTCCGGCTTTACTCGCGCAGTCATCTGAGGAAGACGCGGATATAGACGAAGATGACGACTGGGAGCATATCCCTTCGTCCGTTGCGATAGAGGACAAGGATCACGGGGTCGACATAGGTGAGGAGGAGGGCGTGATTGTCTTGGGCGAAATGGATCTGGAGGAAGAGCTGGACAAGCTCGACAAGCTCGATTTGAACCCTTTGCAGTGTTCCAAGAACGCGACGAGAGAGAGCGGTAAGCAGGGCAAGAAAGCGAAGAAGGCATCTTATGCCGCTGCGTTGGGCGTCTAGTCAGAAGGGACGAATGGACGATGTAATAATTCTTGTACCTTCTGTAGATTAGATTGAATTGTAGACGAGTACGGACAGTTGTAGATACCGTCGTCAGCAATGTCAGAAGCTATCATGAGTAACATTGACCAGTTACAGGTTGTCAAGAACATCACGACATGCCCAGATCTGCTCGCTTACACTCGGCGACAAAGAGATATTTTGGTTCGTTAACTAAAACAGGCAATAATCGGCTCTGTTGGAATCCCACATCGCGCATAAATCGCTTAAGTGCACCTGCTCGTCACCTGCTGATCTCAATTACACTACTGTGTTAGTTTGATACACGTATCCCTTGTGCTCGGTTGGTAGGCCACCGCGCACGATGCCTGCGCAGCGTCACCGCAATGTCTCGGCGACGTTGAGCGACCCAGCGGCTGCGCAGCCGCAGCAGCAGCCGCAGCAGCTGATGAGTCAAGGTGCTCATGCCCACGGTCCTGGACACGGACATGGACATGGACATGTGCAACGGATCGGCAGTCAGAGCCCTGATCCGCCCGATAGTCTCACGCCCGACTCCAGTCGGCGTAGTACCCCAAGCTCGAAGCGGCGGAAGGATGGTGCGTGCCGGTCATCTCTCCTTCGTCTACACCTACCTCACCATCTCCCATATCCTTCATTGAAGTAAACTTGGCCGACACTCGCTGATGCTGCTGCATTGTAGGGTGCTTGACGTGTCGTCGCCGACGCGTGGGGTGCGGACGCGAAAAGCCTTCGTGTGCACATTGTGTCCGACTATGCCTCACGTGTCATTGGCCTCCAGAGCTCGACATCGCCTCGCACTTGCAGACTCAGTCGCAGGCCCAGTCGCATACCAGCCGGTCTGGATCGCTGGTCGCTCAAGACCCTGGTGCTGGCGGTTTCACGAGCGACCCGTCGGGTCCATCGACGACGGGTAGAGCGGAGAATCATCATCGGCAGTTCACCACGTCGTCTCGCGATGACTTGCACACCATCTTGAATTATCCCGCGCAGATACCGCATACTTCCACGCATCTCTTAGCTGGCCCAGGCCCAGGACCTGTGACTCACTCACACCCGCCCGCACCCATCTTTCACGTCAACGACCAGAGTTCGACGTTACACCAGTACCCGACAACGAGTAATGATCCGCAGCAGCAGCAGCAGTACGCGCAACCTTTCGCACCGTGGACTGCTACATCGAACGACTTCGCGCTAGACGCATTCGCCTTCCCCTTCGACTTTTACAGCGGTATCGTCGGCCCAGAACTCAGCTTCGATATCAATACCAGCGGTATTGACCAGTTTACCGCATCGCTCACCAGCGTCGCCGACTTCACGTACCTCCCTACTCCCCAACATGAGACACCGACGCGTCAGCAGTCGTATCAGTTATCGTCGTCGGCCACGCAACCTCATCCCTCGGGGCTAGACTACGATCAGCCGAGACGCATGCCTGTCATATTGGAGATGCAGGACCAGCCGATCATCTCGCATTTCCTGGAGAAGATATCTGACGTTGCAAAAGTCCGCGATGTGCGTACCCTCGTTACTCATATGCTGACCTTGTGTAATCATTCGAGCTCACCGATGAACAAACTCGCAGACCGACGTGCCGAACCACTACCTCAGTCTCTTCTCCGCTGGACTTTTCTACCCACCGCTATACTCTGGCATCCTCGCGTTCGCCTCTCGCCATCTCGCCCATCAGCTAGAAGCTGATTCTACGCGACGGAGAGAATTGTCCGTCTATTCGACCGAGAAACATGCGGCGTGCGGACGAGCGCTGTTCCAGGGTTTGAGCGATGTCGACAATCTCGATGTTGATGTGCTCTTGCCCTCCATCTTGATTTATTGTCAATATGAAATAGCGGGCGGAGCCGAGGCATCTCGGATACAAGGTGTACTCGACCTGACGAAAAGTCTGATTGAGCGGCTACCAGAATCGGTCACTCGCCTTAAACCATTCACGCAGCGCATAGCGGTCATTCTTACATCCTACGACGTCCGCGCATCGATGTTCGGTCTTGGCACAGCGTCGTATACCCAGCAACTGGGTGAACCGCTCTTCCAAGAAGATCCGCCAAGCTCTCTATCGTGGGGCGCCTCGTCCGACCTGCTCTACATCAATTACCTTACATCGTCCTGCATCTGCATCGACAGAGACCTCCGCGAAGCCCGTGCAGTGGGCGCAACGGAGGACGTGCTCGAAGGGCTGAGCAAAGGTCAAAAGCTCTATCGTCGCGTAGTGCGATTACAAAACACCTTTGATCCTCCATCATTAGATCATCTGTCCTCGCCCCCAGCAACCGTGTCCCGGAGTAACGAGCCGATCGACCACTCGCCCAACGCGATGTCTAAAGCTTTCCTTGCGGGGCTGTACAACTCGCTCCTCATCTACCTCTGCAGGGTCTTGCAAGTCCCTGTTCCCGCCAGACCCGTAAGCCGAATTGTCAACTCGGGTTTGAACATCTTTCATGCGGTACCGAACGGTACGCAATCCATCTTCCCTCGACCGCTGTTCTTCGCCGCGCTCGAGATCAATGATACCTCCCAGGTAAGCACATGTCTACACTTCTTTGAGATTTTGGTCTTAATAGCTGGTAGCTGGTAGATGGCAGCTGATCTGTTTGCCTCCATCAGTTCGACTGGATCCTAGGCCGTCTAGCCCAATCAGCAGCAGCGGGCTGGGGAGCGGATATCGAGCGGAAGAGAGAATTGTTGATTCAGATCAGAAGGGCTGAAGCCGATGGGACAAAGCTGGATCTGGGCAGGTTCATGGTGACTTCGGGCACCCATTTTATCTTGTAGCTCATTCGTTTAATCATGACACATACATGCGATACGGAATATAATGCAGGCAATCGGTCTTGTTGTAACGCGACTATCGGCGGTGTACTTGGGTATAACAGGTTTGTTCTTGCTCTAGACCCAAGAATTCGCTAGCGAGCGAGTCGTGTCAATAATTAGCGTAGTTCTCTTCAAGGAGTGCAAGCTCAATATCCAGCCAGCAAACATCATCCCTCAGGGAGGTTTATGCATGGCAAGCATGACATGCATCAGGTGTCTAGGGGAGAAGCACAACAAGCATGGCAAGCATGATATGCATGGTAAGCATAGCGAGCATCACGTCTGGCAAGCATGGCAAGCATAATGTGAGACTGTTGAGGAGGGGAAAGGAGGAAGGGAGAAAGAGAAGGGAATAAGAGGAAAATAGGCGATAAGCGACGGCGAAGAGGTATTCTAGCGAGGCAAGCGACGGCGGCGGTTTATTGCGTGTGTGTGCGGGTTGTGCACGCCGTGCAGGCTGGACGGACAGTGAGGTAAGCGCGGTGGGGCGGACATGGTCCTGAGCGCCATGCAATTTACGGGTTACGAGTCCCGATCTCTCGATCGCTTTGGCGTTCGCGGTGCGACGTGGGACGGGCATAAGAGATCTCGCATGTGTGAGGCTGACGACGAATGTTGGAACTCAGGGGATGGGAAGAAATCTCATTTGTCTGATGATGTGACGCTGGCAGTGAGGCGTCCACACTCCGTTTGGTACGTCGTCGTACAGGCAGATCCTGTCATCCTGTCATCCATATGCCCTATGCCATATGGCGTGCTCGAGACAACGTGAACGAGTAAATATCGGCCCGAATTGGACTCGGACATGGATGCCGATACGCGCGTCGCACTTGTACGACCATCCTGCCGTACGACTCCCGCGAAAATACAAGAGCAGAGCTGAGAGAATGATCGGCCTGACGTACGTTGACGTTGACTTCGTTTAAGCCATTAAACCCATAGATACGACCGCCGCGCCCGCGTACGCGCAGTAGCGTATGACTGAACTAGCGGACGAGTCGGCCGGATAATTGGAGTCGACGTCGTGGTGATTCGCACCCTACCCTGTCCTATCCTATCCTATCCTTTCATTCTATTCAGAACTTTGTTTGACAGAAGACTGGAATTGAGTCCGGTCCCTCGCCGGCTCTCCGGCCCTATGGCCCTCGGGACTGACTCGGAGCGCGACCCGACGACTACGCTCTCCGACCCCTGATTGCTCGGCGCCGGTCAAGCTTGTCCCAAGATGTGTTCATCTTTATTCAGTTCTGGTAGCAGTCTCATCTCGCTTGCCTCATTCCAGTTCCAGCTTTAGCTCCAAGCCTGGATCTAGGCTGCGTCTGGGTCCAGGTCTCACGCATTTTATTTCACTGGATTGGATTTAACCGTTCTGGCGGTTCCTGCTGATCGGCTGATCGGCTGATCGGTGATCACGACTTTTCCTTCCCATCTACACGAGTACCTCCCCGAACATCTCCGTCCATCTTCCTCGCCGTCATACGTACCTCTTGTGCAGCATGCAAAACTACATCAATGCCTTCGCTTGCGGCTGCCCCTTACGTGACCCCTATCTCTCCTCGTCACTCGTTGCTCAGGAGCCCAGATCTCCTTTTACTTTGTACTTTGTACCTCGTGCTCGAGTATTCGGTACTCGGTATTTTTCACTTTTCACTTTCTTCTCGGTACTTTGCACTTTGTACTTCGCACTCTGCATTTGGCAACGTGCTGTTGAATCACTTCGCACGCGCTTTCGCCACCGACACGCCGGTCGCCTTATCAGACCGATACCGCTACCCATACTGAACGAGCTTATCGTCCCGCTCAAGCACCACGAGCAGTATCCACTTCCAGTATTCAGCATCAAGCAGCCAGTAGCCAGCAGCCAGTATCCACCTTGATACTGAATTGCTTTTATCGCCTGCTCGAAACTCAAAAGTTTCGAGTTTCGACTTTCGAATCTCCAGTCTCGGAGCCTCGGGACCGATATCCGAACGTCTATCTCCAGCTGTATCTGACTAGATGTCAGTGGTAGTAGCTAGATAAGCAGACCATGCTTGCCTCCTTGACTCCTTGCCTGCTGCCCTATCTCGGTCGGCCCTCTCATACTCTCTGCCCATCACTATCATTATCATTATCAATATCAACACCCCTGCAGCCAACAAGATATTCCCAAAGGATTGAGGAGACGAGACGGTGAACGAACATCAGCATGTCGGCTCACTATCCGTCTACGAGTGCGTACCGGGAGACGGAGACGAACAGCGATATGCCCCCAGTCGCCGCTTTTGATAGCGAGGCAAATAGCGAGAAGAGCCCCGCTAGAGTGGCGTCTCCTGAACCAGGCTCGATCGACGAATCGGCCATTCTCCGCATCGACAAACGAAAGCACGATCTTAACGACGGACACCACCATAATGCCGATCCGGATGATCCGTATCTTTATCAATTCCAATTCAGCGAGGAAGAGTCGGTACGCGTCAGGAAGAAGATCGATAAGTGGATATTACCCGTCATGCTCTGTTTGTTCACTTTGACATTCATGGATAAGCAGGTCAGCGCTATATCATACCATACCTTCATGTTGTTTGCTGATCTTGATGGTTTTACTAGGCCCTGACGTACGGCGCCGTATGGGGATTGAAGACTGATCTGCATGTGAGTCTCAACATTTCATTGTACCAAGGTACACGAGGGGTCCGTGGATAGCTGATACGCTACGACGATACAGCTCAGCACGAAGGAGTACGCGTGGTGCGCCTCGTTATTCTACTTTGGCTTCCTAGCGGCACAGCTCTTGTTCGCCCCGCTCGTACATAAAGTACCCGTTGGCAAATGTGCTGCTGGGGCAACGGCGTCTTGGGCAATCGTCCTCATGTGCATGCCCGCCTGCAAGGGTTTCGGAGGACTAGCGACGGTGCGTCTTACGTCTCTCATGTATTCTACATCCCTGTGTGATGCTGGCGCCGTACTGACACTACGTGTGCGTTCTTGCAGAACCGCTTCTTCCTGGGCGTAGCTGAGGGGTTCCTCAATCCGTGCTTGATCCTCTTGACATCTACCTACTATACGCGGTCCGAGCATACCTTACGCGCGTCAGGTGAGTCAACCTCATAGTTCAAACTGCCAGCAGGACTATCGCTGATCCATACATCATCTCGCGGGCGAGTAGTCTGGTCGAGCGGCAATGCATTCGGCAACATATTCGTGAGTCTCAGCTACTGCCTCTGCAGCGATCCACAGATCGAAAGGAACATGATGTTAACCTCAAGATACTCGTAGGGCAGCATGCTAGGCTACGCATTCGGTAGTTCACGGACATCGCTCAGCAAATGGATGCTGTTCCCCATCGTCTTCGGCGCGATATCCCTCCTCTTCTCCCTCGTGGCTCTGTACATCATCCCCGACACGCCGGACAAAGCGCGGTTCCTCGATGCGGACGAACGCAGAATAGCGAGTGAGTGAGCTCCGGTCTACTTTGCTCTCGAACTAGTATTATGCTTTCTGCTTTCTGCTTACTAGCTTTGGACGCCGATGGCTGATATCTGCATTTATAGTTGCTCGAGTCAGGGCCAACCAGACTGGCGCCTTGGCATCGCATCACTTTGATTGGTCCCAATTCCGAGAAGCCATAACCGACGTGCACGTCTGGCTACTGTGGCTCATGGCGCTGGCCATCGCGATGCAAGCCCCTGGTCCGGGCGTATTTGGGACTCTCATCGTGAGTCTTGATACACCACAGACGAGCCGCGTGTCATGCGTCATGGGAGATCCCGAGAACCGAGTTGACATGATATCGTGATTCGACCGTGCAGGTGAAGAGTTTCGGATTCACGAATTTGCAAACGACGGTACTGCAAGGTGTTCCTACGGGCACGTTCCAGGCTATCGTGACTATATCTTGCGGATGGATAGCATCGCGCCACGATGGATGGCGGTGAGTCCGACTGTCCCCCTCTCAGCTTGATGATTCGCCATCGAAGAGCAGCGCTGATACTGTGTGCTTTGTCCGGGAATACAGGATGTACTTGATAGCACTATGCAACGTGCCCGCAATCATCGGCGGGGCGTGTCTCTTCGCCTTCCCGAAACATCGATCGCTCTTCCCCGCCTATCTCGCAGTATACGGCGCAGTCGCCACCCAATCCCTCGTCCAAGCGACCATCTCGTCCAACATCGCAGGCTACACGAAACGCTCCATCGTCATCACGGGCGCGCTGATCATGTATGCCTCGGGCCAAATTGCCGGTCCGCACTTCTTCATTGCGTCGCCCTATGCTCTGGGGTTCGCAATGATGATGACTTGTTTCGCTATTTGTATTTCCTCTTCTCTCCTCTTACGTCTCTTGTACTCGCGCGAGAACAGTAGAAGGGATCGAGAACAGAGTCTCAAGTCTAGCTCCACGCCTAGCTCTACGCCTGGCTCTGGCTCTGGCGCTGCCTCGAGCGTGTCTGACGAGCCAGATATCGCTGGAACGTAAGTTGTTTTCATTTCGAATCAGATTGACTCGCAACAAGTGGTGGCGACTGATTCATCCCTTTGACCTGCAGCGACGACCTCACGGATAGGCAACGTCAAGCGACATTCCGTTACAAGCTTTGAGCAGTACAGGTCTCGTTGTTGAATTAGACTATCGGAATCTTATTAGTAGCATAAAAGATGATGGGTCATACATACGGTAGATTGTATTACGAGTATTCTTCTTTAGACATATACATATACATGTTGTAACACTCAATGAATATTCACGATCACGACTGCTTCGACAAGGACGTCATTGTACACGTGATGATTCTTGGGACAGCGACGCACAAGCCTTATCTCTCACGATAGCGATATCGTTCACTGTATCTGTATGAATGCATGATAGCATACGAATTGATACCCTAGACCCAACCAGACCAAGCACAAACGACAACATCATCTCACACTCTCGCGTACGTCGTCGACAGGCAAACGCAAAGGCGTTTAGTACGTCCTGCGAAGTAGTCCATGATCAGCACTGAGAAATAACGACGCATACGTGCGGCATCCGCCACTCACCTCTTGAAAGGAGGAACGGGCTTGCACTCCGTGGTATCGAGGGTAGTATCAATGACGCTCCTGTACTGCAATTCTACGTCGGGCGACTCGGCGTCGCGCTGGAAGGATAAAGTGTGCTTCATCCATTTCTCGTCGTCACGATCGGGGAAGTCTTCGCGCGCGTGTGCGCCTCGGGACTCTTTACGCGCCGCGGCGGAAACAACAGTCTGGACGGCGTTTTGCATGATGTTGCGCAGCTCAAGGGTCTCGACCAAGTCACTAGATGCACCAAAAGGAATCAGCCTCAAGTCCAAAGATACCTCCCCCTCACACCGTTGGCACTCACGAGTTCCAGATCAAACTCCTGTCCTTGATGCCGACCTGGTCGTAAGACTTGTACACCTCGCGCATCTTGCTGACACCCTGGTCCAGACTCTCCTGAGTTCTATTTTCGCAAAGATCATCAGCTCTGGTCAGCGATACTGATTCAGCGTACTCACCGGAAGACAGCGGCGTCAGTTTGCATGGTCTTCTGCATGTTCAACCTGATTTGACTGGTGGGCAGGGGTCCGCTCGCGTTCCTGATCTTGTCCAGCTCGTCGATGGTCACTTTGCCCAAGTCCTCCTTCATGGGCTTGTGGGGGGTGTTGGGGGTCAAGTTCTCCTTGATGTGGTTGGCGCACGCACGGCCGAAGACGACGATGTCGAGCAACGAGTTGGCACCGAGTCGGTTCGCACCGTGGACCGAGACACAGGCGGCTTCACCGGCAGCGTAGAGACCAGGGACGACCTGGTCCTTGCCGTCCTTGTCAACCGTGAGGACCTCGCCAGTGTACTTGGTGGGGATACCACCCATGTTGTAGTGGACAGTAGGCAAGACGGGGATCGGCTCCTTGGTCACGTCGACACCGGCGAAGATCGCTGCTGTCTCCGAGATACCGGGCAGACGCTCGTGCAGGATCTCGGCGGGAAGATGGCTGAGCTGGAGGAAGATGTGGTCCTTGTCAGGGCCGACACCTCGCCCCTCACGGATCTCAAGGGTCATTGATCGGGAGACGACGTCTCGGGATGCCAAGTCCTTGGCGGTAGGCGCGTATCGCTCCATGAAACGCTCGCCTTCGGAGTTGAGCAAGTAACCGCCTTCACCTCGCGAGCCTAACAGTCGATGTCAGACAAACTATTCGCTCATTGACCTTTCCAAGGCTGTGAAAAGAGAAAACGACTCACCCTCAGTGATCAAGCATCCTGCACCGTAGATACCGGTAGGGTGGAATTGGACAAACTCCAAGTCCTGAAGAGGCAAGCCGGCTCTGACGACCATGGCATTACCGTCACCTGAACAAGTGTGGGCGCTAGTGCACGAGAAGTAGGCTCGGCCATAACCGCCGGTAGCCAAGACGGTCTTGTGCGATCGGAATCGGTGGAGAGTACCGTCCTCCATGTTCAGCGCGATGACGCCGACACACTCGCCGTCCTGCATCAGGAGGTCGAGGGCAAAGTACTCGATGAAGAAGTTGGTGTTGTGGCGCAGCGATTGACCGTAGAGGGTGTGCAGGATCGCGTGGCCCGTTCGGTCGGCCGCGGCGGCGCATCGATACGCCTGGCCGCCTTTACCGAAGTTGAGCGACTGACCACCAAATGCTCGCTGGTAGATCTTGCCCTCCTTGGTACGCGAGAAGGGCACTCCGTAGTGCTCGAGCTGCACGTCAAACGTCGATGTCAGCTGAAGCTCGATGCGCTATCGTAGACAGACAGCTCACCTCGATAACAGTGTTGGGCGCTTCTCTGCACATGTAGTGGATAGCGTCCTGGTCACCAAGCCAATCGGACCCCTTGACGGTATCGTACATGTGCCATCTCCAGTCGTCCTCTGTCATGTTTCCCAACGCGGCATTGACACCACCCTGAGCGGCGACAGTGTGACTTCTGGTAGGGAACAGCTTGGTGATGCACGCTGTCTTGAGACCGGCTTCGGCGAGACCGAACGCTGCTCGGAGACCGGCACCTCCTGCGCCACTGCGACCATCGAATCGAAGTATTATGTCAGCAACGAAAGATATCATGCCAGTCTAGCTGGGACGAGACGGTAGAAGCCAGAAGCCAAGACTCACACGACGACAGCATCGAACTCGTGGTCGATGATGGGGTATCCCTTCTTCTGGCCAAAGTTCTACAACAAGCACAAGCACAAAAGAGTCAGCATAAGTCTACGTAAGCAGGGCTTCGAACATAGATTGAAGCAGATCGAGCGGCGAAGAGCCCGTCCCGCTCGATATAGCCAGTGTACAAGTGGGCAAGACAGTGAACAAGCTCTTCGACGAAGTGTTGTAGACGCTGGCTATGCTAGCAAGCTGGGGCAGACGACAAAACGAAACACGACCACAACCGCCGATCTCGCTTTCATATCCCAATACAATCGATTGAAGAAAGCGCAACTCACAGGTGCCTCGGAAGCGCGCTGAGTCTGGGACGCAGCGACGTACGACCGTTGCGCTCCAGATGCTCTAGACGCGCGGGCGATAGACGAGGACGGTCGAGCTAAGCGGGAGATGGACAGCATCGTGGGTCGGAGTATAAGGCGTAGTGGTAGTGGTAGTGGTAGTGGCAAGAGTCGCGATCGAAATCGAGATTTGGCGAATATGAAATCGACCACGCGATGTACGCTCTACGTTGGTCGAGGAGAGAGTGAGAGGTTGTAAAGTGAGATGAGAGAAGGAGTACGGACGTGAGATGCGACGGTTGCGAGAGGTAGACTGTCCTGCGATCGTCAATTGACTCTGTCTATAAATGTCGATGCTGCACCCTCACTCTCAAACACCAGTATCAGGAACAGAAAACTAGAAATACACCCCGCATACCATACCTACCATACCACTCAGCGCACTAGATGAATGGCAAAGCCGATACTGTCCGAGTGTGGCACTGTCCTTTCTGACCAATTGCATTCAAGCCATTTTACTATACAAGTACTAAACACAACATGATGCATAGTGGTTATGGGAATGGCCTATGGTGATAATTATGCTTGGTTCATACATTCAAGTATGATATGACATGACATGACATGAGACGTCGTCTTGCCGTTGCTGCTGCTGCAGGTCAATGCGCTGATGCTGATGAAACTGAACCACTCCCTGGTCTGTGCCCCGGACGACCGACATCCGCACGGCCATACTCTCCCAGCTGGCCACTCAGAAGATCCACTTTGCGTCAGCTTCAGCTTCAGCCCAGGGGAACTTTTCGCGTCTGTACAAGAAGCGGATCGTCAGTGACAATGCCTCAAATGGACACGTATGTGAAACGAAGGCACACTCACAATGTCTTGGAGAACAGCTTCTCGAGAGGAACATCGTACTTCTTGGCCCAGGCAACAGTCAATCGAGGGTCCTGCGCGTTGAGCGTCAGCAACCATTCGTAAAATTAACATAGGTCTCCCGCTAAAGAGACACTCACGATATAGTTGATCTTGGACGTGCCGAGTGCGACATCCTTCAACTTGTCCTTGTCTTCGAGCTGCACGCGGGCCGTGGCTATCCGATCGTCCATCTTACTGATGAGCTCGAGCAGCTTCTCCTCGGTCACTAACATGAGTCATCAGCGACTAGCACTATTGATTGATTTCGACGAAAAGCTCACTATTTCTGCGCGGTTCAACCTTCTTCGTCTTCCTCTCTTTAGCAAGTTCCTTGAACTCCGCTTTGATCTCCTTCAATCTCTCATCCAGCTCCTCTTTAGGCTTCTTCTTCTCCTTCTCCTCTTCAGCCTTGATGTTATCCCTCTCGAACTTCTTCTTCGCAGCGTCAATCGCCTTTTCTTGCAGTTCACTCTCGTGCCGCTCCATGAACTCATCGTCTATGTCAGACTCATCTTCGGCGAGGTCGGGTCGTTTCTTCTTGATCTTAGGGTCGAGCGCTAAGAGTTGCAGGCGAAGCTTCATACGTTGGTACTTCAAAGCACGGATCTGCAGAAGTGCTTAGCTGAAATCAAGTAAATGCGAGCGGCGTCACTTACCTTATCCTCTGCTTTGGCGAAGGACGCTCCGAAGCCCTTGCTGACACTCTTTTGATGGTTACACAGAATAGCGACCTCCCTGTTGGCGGTGTTGTACGCCGCGATCTTCTCAGCGACAGTACCGTTCTTTGGCGTGTTCTTCAGTTGCTGCTGGAAGGTCCACGAAGCGTTGTATGTACGGAAGACTTTAGCCGTCAAGCCGGGCATCATACTGTTCAAGTGTTTATTGAGAAGTGTTGTCTAAACATAGCAAATGGTCAATACCTTGGGACACCTAGTGAGGCAAGGTCGATGTCAACTCACGGTCAGGCGATCGAACAGATCATCACCCTTCTTCTTCGGCTCAGCCTTGAACAATTTGATGTTCTTGAAGACCTGTGCGTCGACCTCTACTTCCTGGTGAAATCTCATCGAGTCTTTACCCAAGAAATCGAAGATGACCTTGTTCGGCGGTGAGAGCGTGACATGTTCGTAACGCAATGAACAACAGCCGACTGTGTCCGCCTCGTCCTCTCCCTTCTCGTTACCCGCACGCAAGGCCAGTCGATCGATGAAGTATAAAGCTGTGGCACGCTGTCGGTCTGCCATGACTTTGGACTTGAGGTCTTCCGTGTAGTCTTTCCGGATCTTGTCGACGTGTTTCTGCAACAGACGTTAGCGGTACCACTCATCTAGGACTGGAGGTGAAGGCTCACGATCAACTCTCGAGCCTTCTCGAACTTGGCTCTATCGCTTTGTCCCTTCCATGAACTTCCGGCCGATAAAAAGACGTATTTCGCGTTACCATTAACGTTCTCTTTCCAATGCGCGAGCCAAGTGACGGTGTTGTCGTGTTGTACCTAATCGCAAATGTCAGCCGACTACTCAATGTCGACAGACAAAAGCCGCTCACCCCTTTCCAGTTACCAGGAATATTTGGCGTGGGGATTTTGGCATCTTTGGCGATGTTGATGACAATGTCTTCAGGACGCAGTCGGTACTGCAGATTCAAGTCAGCAATCATTCGGCAACTATACGGTACTTGATCTATGCGATTTACTTTTAGTGTGCCCTTCTTTGGATGTTCACCTCGACCTCTGAATAATGCTGGCGGTTCCGCTCTGAAGTTGCCAGTCTTCTCTTTCCGCCCATCAACCATAGCAAACAAGTACGGTTCTTCGAGCTTGTCTTTCGCCTCTTTGATACTACGTATTGCTCTGATCAGTATCTTCGTGACTAAGGAACAGAATGTACACTCACGCCTTCTTCTCTTCTTTAGTCATGGCTTTCTTCTTCTCCTTCTCTCGCTCGAAATGCTCAAACATGGGTTTGAAGTCGCATTTGTCCAGACTTTTGACCTTGACGTCTTCCTTGGGAGGATACTTGTCGAGCATAGCCTTGAAATCGCGGAAGAAGTTCTCCCGGAATTTGGCATCTTGCGCATGGTCCGATTCGAGCAACGCGCCGAAGAATCCAGCAACCTCTTCTGACTCTGGCGGTAGCGTAAGGGCAACACCTGTATAACGCGGAGTCAATGGATTAGCTGTTCGGTCCCATCTAGATAGCGTAGTTAACATGCGACTCACCATCGTACTTCATCTTGACGTTCTTTGGCAGAGGGATATAAGGCGGAGGGAAAAGTACTGCACTGTGCTCAAACGTGGTCCATTTGACCTCGCCATCACCCAACGCCTCTTGCTCCCACCACTTGAACTTCTCCTCGTCCTCTTCCTCTTCTTTGACCTTCTTCTCCTTCTTCACAACGGGTTTCTTCTCCACTTTGGCTTTCCCTTTCGAGACCGCCTTGCTTTTGGCAAGAGGGACGTCGTCATCATCGCTCTCCGGCTCAGGCTTCACTTTCGACTTGGTGACTGGTGTTGCGCTCTTCCTTGGCTTCGCCGGCGCCTTGGCTGCAGCCTTTTTGGCCAGAGGCTTCTCGTCCTCCGAGCTGTCTTCTGATGATAAGGGCTCCGAGTCGCTGTCATCGCTAGATACAGGCTTTTTGGACTTTGGTTTGCCGTTTCCGTTTGCGTTGCCATTGCCATTGGTTCCGTTGGTACTTGCGCGAGGAGCGGGCTTCTTCTTGGCAAGAGGTTTCTCATCGTCTGACTCAGAGTCGGTGTACGATGGCTGTTTCTTTGCGCTGGATGAGCGGGGCTTGGCCGAACCATTCGTTTTGGGCTATACGGTTGCATCTTTATTAGCAGAAGGATTGCTCAGGGACATGGCCGAACTCACAGTAGGAGCGGGTTCCTTTTGGACTGAAGGTCCAGCATCGCTCTCGCTATCACTGTCCAGAATCATCCTCTTTTTCGCTGCAGTGCCATTGGACGTTCGGGGCTTCTTGTTCTGCGTAGCACATATTAGCACAGATAGAGCGAACAACTTGAGGTACACACCAGAGGTTTGTCGTCTTCGCTACTGCTTCCTGCGCCAACCCTCCTCTTAGTGGCGGCGCCATTAGTCTTTTTAGCCAAGGGCTTCTCGTCCTCGCTCATGCTCTCGTCATCTTCCACTTGCGGTGCATGCGACGCGAGCGTGATGGAGCTGGACTCGTAGCTTGGGGCGGCAACAGCCACGGGCTCCGGAGCTGACATATTGGGGAAAGTGTATTTGGTGTTGGTGTTGGGGTTGGGATGCTGGAAAGTCGTATTTGTCTTCGATGAATGATAGCGGAGAGGTTGGACGACGCGTGTATGTAGGCGCGCGACACGAGCTATGGCCTGATTTGCTGTGCACAAGGGGAATTGACGGTGGGATATGGGAAAGAGGTGTGATAGTACAGTGATAGTATGTGTTTTGTGTCTCAGTGAAAGTTGATAAAGGAGATGTGTCCGAGTAAGTGTAAGTGTAAATGACTGTGGGTTGAATCCCATCAACAAATATCAACTCGTAACAACTGGTTGACGCGCAGGGAAAGAGGAAAAGGAAAGGAGAAAATAAAGACAAGTTCTTTTCTGGAACCAGCTTTTTATGACAGAGTTCAAATTGGCTGGTACAGTATATTCCAGCGCATTTGATCCCGTTGACCGTCTCGTCCAGCGGTGTTGTTGCGTGGGTGCGTTGTGGCGGGTATCCGAGTATGAGTTAAGTTACCAGCGCGACGGTGGAGGGTGGAGGTCAGACCGCTCGACCGCAGTGATAGCCTTGGTTAGATGGTGCTTGAGTAGTGTATCATACAATCACAAGCACGAGCACAAGCAATAAGCACAAACAGCATTACATCAAGTTCGACGACTGGACGAGATGGGAGGTGAGCTAGCAGCGTTAAGCTCGTGGTGAAGTAGTCCAGCTCGAGCTGATTGGATATGATACAGTGACATTCTCCACATTGTGGTCCAGACTCTTCACGCGGAGAGAGACCAAAGTGCTGATATTGGGACTGGACAATGCGGGCAAGGTGAGCAGCTTAGCATCTCCGCTCTTCCTATATGCAGCTACGACAAAATAGCATTAATGCTGATATGTTCGTCGATGGTGACAGAGCACGATCCTGTATAGGATAACGATGGGCTCGGTGGTAGCTTCCGCGCCTACGGTGGGGAGCAATCACGAGATATACGAGTACAAAGGCGTCCGATTCGGCCTGATCGATATTGGCGGTCAGACGTCTTTGCGATCCAGCTGGTCGCAGTATTTCGCAGAGACGGAGGCTGTCATCCTGGTCATTGATTCGAGCGATGTGGGGCGGATGTCGATGGTCAGAGCGGAGTTGATGAAGCTTGTGTCGGACGAGGTGCGTGTGTCTGTCTATCTGTCCATCTATTTATCTGTCTCTCCATTAATCTACTTATCTCCTCATCCACCCAATGTCCATCTACCCAATGTACATCTGTCCATCTATTCATCGAATTTCCAAAGCATGAACGCGGCTGAGCTGACATCATCTGGGTGATTCACACAGACACTGAAAACCGCGCTCCTGCTCGTCCTAGCAAACAAGCAAGACCTGCCCCTTGCCCAAGGCAGGCAAACCCCTGCTCAAGTCTCAGAAGCACTGGGCTTGACCGATCTGCGGGAACGCGAATGGCAGATAATGGGATGTAGCGCTCTGACTGGCGAAGGGCTTTTTGAGGGGATGGATTGGTTAGTCAGCAAGTTGGCGTCCAGGTGAAGTGGTGTGTGGTGGTCCCACGGGTGGGGTAGAGGAGAGTGATGATCAAGGCGGTCAAGGCGGTTGGGCTGGGCTAGTGCTGAGTAGCTGGATGGTGGGATAGGTGGAGGAGTCCTTTGATGCTTAATGACGTTACGAACACGATATGATCCACCCATTGATATGCAGACTCTATCGCATTGCGTGTGAGATGAACCTTGACTATATGCGCTGCAGACAAGAGCCCTACTCTACTGTACTCTACTCTACCCGTGAATGCGGACACACCTCTAGAATCCTCCGCTGCCGCTGAGGCCAACACCGCTCACACCCCTCGCACCACCAAAGAAGCCGCGCTCGCCTCTCCAGACGAGCTTTCCAACCCTGATCACTTCCCGAGCGAAAATCTCGCCGAAACCAAGCATGACGCCGTTGATAAATGGCAGAACGAGGTTGATGCCTACGACAGCCAGAACGCGGGAGACTGATAAGTGCGAAGGGAGCGTGAAGAGTGATAGAGTGAGTGAAGGTGGTTGCGCGGGTGGACCAGCTTGAGAGCCTGATGTGCGAGACACAGCCTTTTCCTTTTCGTCTTTCTTGGTAGCAGGCACTTTGACGAGGTCGTCCGATCCTGAGCCTGACCCGTCGGTGGAGGATGATGGAGAAGCGCCAGAGATCTCTTCCCAGGCTTGCGAAGTGGCCGAGGTCTGCGACTCGGTAGGTTTATTTAGGGTGGAAGCAGGCTCGGAGTCTTGGAAGACTGGTGGGACGGGGTCTGTTGACGTGGTAGGGTCGTATGCGGCCTGAAAGCGCATTAGCACATTTTAAATCATGAAGTTGTCAGTGAATATGCTCACGGGCCTGACGGGAGGCTTGGAGTGCCCGGGGGTCGTCGCCTGACCTGCCAAAACATCCTCGTCCGTCACACCTCGCGCATCGGTCTGCACCACAGGTGAGTCCTTTGATTTGGGTTCCTCGGTGGGGGCGATGCCGGCCGAGGTCGAGGACGACGCAGAGGTACTAGCTTCAGCCGATGCGGCGGGCTTGACCAACTCCCAAGCCTCTTGGACCTTTTTAGCTCTGTCCACGACGTCCTTGGCTCGCTTATCGCCTTTGCGCTCCTTGTCCTTGATCTCCAGATCGAGCTCGCGCTGCAACCTCTCCTGGTCCCTCTTAGCCTTTTCTTGAGCAGCTTTGACTTTTTTCTCTTCCTTCACTTTGTCCGCCTTAGCCTTCTCCTCAGCAGCATGCTCATCCTCAAACTTCTTCCTGGTCGCCTCGGCCTTGGCTCGAGCAACGGACGACTCGGCCTGCCACTCTTTGGTATATGAGTCGAGAAGTCCTTTCCATTCGTCCATCCCCGGGATCGGCTCGGACGAGACGGCTGAAGCTGCCTCGCCGGACGACTGGAGTGCCGGCGCAGGATCGGGCTTGCTGCTCTTCTTCGTCGCCGACGACGGGATATTGAACGACGTCTCCAGCGCAGACTACAAAACAACAGTGTCAGTACACGGTGAAGCAAGCTTGACATCGCTTGGAACGTGATAGCGTGATACGATCGCCAACTCACCCCCAGGCTATCTTCCAAGTTTCCAGACATTTCAAGGACGGTGTGCAGTACTTCCTGAGCCTCTGCGCGCGTATCGGACATATAGTAGTGCTATGCTGCGGATGTATGTCCTTTGTGTGTGTGTGTTGACGAGAGCAGAGTCCTCTCTTGAACGTGGGTAGAGTAAGTGGTAGAGAACGAGTTAAGGTTGAGTTTGGTTTGGGTTGCGAGCGTAATTGTGAGCAACTAACTCGCTTGCGTCCAGGGCGATGGCCGTTGAGAAAAAGTAATTGACGCAATGCCATGATATAATCATCGAATAATTTGTGGAGACCCCAGATTCGCTTTCGTTCGCTACGAGCACTTGAGTAGCATAGCATTGGCATTTGTCAACAAATAGTACTCGTACTGCAGAACACAGCATTCCCCTTGCTCAATTCTACTATCTCTTGTCCTTGGTAGCTTGCACTCTAATGTCAGTGATACAATAACGAAGCCATGTCGCAGTGGCCTGCCATGATAGATAGGCAATGCCCGGCATGTTCCCGGATGTACTGCATGGACGAGGCGACGTTCGAGCAGCACGTCAATGAGTGCTTGGACACGAGCATTGGCAATGCTGCTGCCAAATCCTTCGCGCACACGCAGTCGCGCGGCAACGGATCGTTCGAAGAGGCTCCGTCGTAAGTTTGAGAGACCGCTCCAATCGCTCGCACTGACATTCACGTCCGATGAGCAGCAAACCGACGTGTCCTGTGTGCTCGTTTCCCATCGAATTCCTATCAACTGCAGAAGCCGAGCAACATGTGAACGACTGCTTGAACCGCTCGACCCGATCCTCATCGGCCGGATTCTCCGAGAGCCAGCCCGTACATAACAGTACAGCCCCGAAAACTATTTCGAGATGCGACACTGATCCTCAAAGGCGGAGTGGAGACGGGCCTGCACCACCTTCCGCCTGGACCACGTATATGAAGAATAGAACGTTACGAGATGGTGATGGATGGTGAGGGCTCTTCCACTCCTTCGAGCTCACCAGCAGGCTTGAACGCAAGTATTGGCGCACCAGCTGATCAAGTATACGCGATTCAGGTGGGACCCCGTGATAGGATCTCCCAATTCGAAAGTCGTACCGAGCAACTTCTCCCCAGGTGTGTATAATGAAGAATATCGAGACGACCGTCAGCTGACAATGCTTATCCGCACTCTAGGCGTCATGCCTGTCCTCTTCAATACGCTCAAAGCTGCGGCCCGTCAAGGCGTGACTCGCTGTGCTGTTTTATGTAGCGACACGGTCTATATGGCAAGCGTGGTCTGGTTCGATGGTAGTGAGTGGTAGACACTTCAAACTGTGCTAGCTCGCACCCACACGAAGCAGTTGTATCGAAATCTGACGGATGCTGGGTTCACTAGCTTGGGGATGCGGTTACCGTAACGGCCTGATGGTCATCTCCGCTCTCATGCAGACAAACCCCGCATATCGTACCCTGTTCTCAGCAGAATACAACGGTGGTAGCCCTGGTGTCCGGCGCATGCAGGGCTGGCTGGAGGAAGCGTGGGCAGCAGAGTTTGACACTGAGGGAAGCCAACAACTGAGAGGAAAACTTATCGGAACAAGCAGGTGGATCGGGCCCACCGGTGAGCTGAAGCGCGGATTTTGCCGTCGACCGCGTAGACCCGACCGCGTAGACTTGAATGCTGACCAGATGAGTGTAGATCTTTACGCGTTATTCAGCTTCAAGGGGGTTCGGTGAGTGATATATGAGTGTATGTACCTTGCAGTGGCTGATCGAACACGCTCTCACCAGGTGCGAATTGCGTGAGCCGCCCGTCCCACTTGTTTGATTTTGATCTTGCGACTCATCCATACTCTGCAGAAGACTTTCCGGAAGCCAAAAACGGGATGCGGCCGGCTCACGCACGACTGGTGGACTGGGTCAAGAACTACTTTGTGCGTCGAAAAGCTGGTGGCATACCCTTCTGCGCGAATTAGCTGACGAGCTTGTCCGAGGGCAGTGTGAAACTGGTCAATTCGACAATACACCAGGTTCACTCGCTGCGAGCGAACGAAACAGACCTGCGTCCGGCGATGCCTCGATGCAAAGCAATGGCATGAATCTCGGGAAAGACATTCGCATGTCGAATAAGCTCCCCATAATCCTCCAAGTAAGCTCAGGAAATTTGTTTGCATAAGTGACGCTGATCGCCGATTGTCATATAGCACAAAGGTCACTCGCGTACGATCGTGGGCTACGAAGAGGACTCTCAGGGTATCGCCTACTTGCTGCTGTTCGATCCCGGACGGTACGTCTTGTGCTGCTTCGCTGTTAAGCTTTCATACAGCTGACGACTAATCTCAGCTCGATGGCCAAGGATATCCGTTCGGCAGGCTTAGCCAAAGTGGCCGAGCGACTCTCTACCGGCTCGGGTGAATACAATCAGGAACCATCCCCCCGACCACCCGCGAAGCGACGCTATCGGTCCGATGCAGATACGTACGAAAGCATGAACTTTTCACGACCATATACGGGCGGACAGGGCGATGCGACGGTAGCCTACGAGTCCGATGACGAAGCACCTCAACAAGGTAGTACCCAGGAAGTCCCGCGGATGCGAGGTGGCGGGAGGACTCCTTCTTCTTCTCTTTCTTCCTCTTCTGCAGTGAGGAACGATGCGCCAGCACTGCAGAGTGACGAGGAGCGGTCGTCCAATGGATGGGTCAAGAAGAAACAGACGAAACTAATCAAAGCTTTACGCGGCAAGGAATCGTCGAAGCAGGCGGAGACGGAGATGGAGAATCCGCGTAAGACGCTGAAACGATTCCGGGTGAGCGAGAAGGATCTCAGGGGTCATACGCAGTACCAAATCCTGTATTTCCCCGGCGGACCTCTTCTCACCCTTGAGCAGAGGCAGGGTAGAAAGGTCGTCAGTAGTGTCGTCTGCTGAACTTGGGTCATCTTCCTCGTTTGAGAGCTACGAGTGCTCAGAGGCAAAGTCTGATGGAGATGAGCTTGGAAGGAAGGTGGGAGGTGGGAGCCAGAGCATGGTCTCATCAACATCAATGTCAATCTAAACCTCGAATAGAAATCACATCGACTTCATCTCTGTTGTAGCATCCACTAGACATTCGTTGTACTTTGCATACACCATACTTGTTGTACCTAATCGAAATCGTCTGTAACTTCATGGACATGTTGCTCATAATGCAACCAACCTCGAAACATCATCGTCTCGAAATCATGCATGCATAACGTGAAAGGCTGATTCGATTCGTGAGATCTCTCGTCAGAGTCGTATGATATACCATGAAGGATTGTATAAATGTGTTTTTCGGTTGGACTCATCCCGTAACGACTTGGCTACAGCTTTGGCGGACTACTACGCTCCGTAACCACCGCTTCTGCGCTGGTATCTTGGACTCGTAGGACCGCCTTGACCTTGTCCCTGGCCTTGACCTTGGCTCGGGACTTGATGATGCGGTGAGAAGGGGTTGGCCGCGCCCACGCCCGTACCATACGGACCCGAGTAACTCGATCTTGCCACATGCCCTGCGCCTCCACCTCCAGGTGGTCCTTGGTATCCGTATCCCTGCTGACTAGGCTGGAGCGGCGTGTACATCAGCCCCATCCCTGCGTCTCCTCTGCTATCCCCAAACGCATCGAAGCCGCCCCCTACTACCGCCGAGTTGGGGTGCGAGGACGACCCGGACGTTGTTGCTGCTGGCGGAGGATAGGCGGGCAGGCCACCACCGTTCCCACCTGCGAATGCGCGCGATGCGCCGCTGCCTCCGGGGGAGACGTCATATTCCGAACTGGCGATTGGCCGTGGTCGATAATCGCCGGGGCCAGGAGGCGAGATACCGATATGCGGCTGCATCTGATACGCTTGTGTACCAGATGCAGACGCTTTGGCTCGGGTATGACCGTGTTGTCCATGTCGATGATGCGCGTGACCCATATTTGGGTACGGGCCAGGGACCATCCAATTCTGCCCGTTCATCGCAGCAAGTTCTGCCTGTTCTTGCAAGTACTCGAGCTGCGGGAAGGACGCGTTGTGCAACGAGGACTGTTTGGCGTGTCCTCCAGCCTGAACAGCTTGATGTCGTTCCCATGCTTGCATGGCGTCGTCTCGATTGAGCACTGGTGTGAGTGAGTTGCGAACGCCTGACGGATCAGCGGCGCCGAACTGGACCAGTCGCGCAAGAGCAGGAGGGATCGAATCCATTTGATTGATCGTATTGGCACGATTACGCGACGGCGGGTAGTAAGAGTTGGGTGGAGGATTCGTAGCAGCGGTCACCATGGGCGCGTTCGTAGGTTGTCTCAGAGACGCATGTGAAGCTGATGTCGACAGCGATGGCGTGCGCTGCTGATAGCCTGGCTGAGGTGGACCCATGTGCTGTTGTTGCTGTGGTGGAGGCGCCTGTGGCTGCGGCCATTGACCTGAAGGTTGCCTCTGCGATGCATGTGACTGGCTCGGAATGCGGTGTCCGTGTCCGTATGCTTGCTGCTGCTGCTGCTGTTGTTGTTGCTGGTGGTGTTGTTGCTGGGCGTCGTAGCCCGGAGAGAACGGCGCATGCCGTGGTGTACTGCTCGCACTGTGCACTTGCGCAGTGTACGATTGATGCTGCGCAAGTTGTTGATTGTACGCCGCGGCATCCGAGTAGATCCGTTGAGTTCTGTTGGCCGCTGGACTCTGGACCAGTCCGCCGTACTTTTTGCTGGCCGAAGACGGCGTGACTGGGGACGGCGCGACTTCTGGCGCGGCTGGTGGAGGGTGAGATGCCTTTTTACTAGGAGCCGATGGCTAAGGACACCGATGCTCAGCGTGCAAGACGTTCGCATAAGACAGCGCAGCTTGCTTACCTGGAACGGTCCAGTAAACCGCTCGCCGGTGACGAACGGATGCTTGATCGCTTGTTGCGGTGACCATCGCTTGATTGGGTCAAGATTGAGCAGACCATCGGCAAAGTCGACGAAGGCTCGACGCATTGACATTTCTGCAGTTACAGTGCGTGAGCTTCGTCTTGTGCATGAGTAACGTGAGGAGACTCACCTTTGTCGATATCAGATTGTTTGGCATTCTTCTTCGAGTACGGGTATTCCATGATGATATCTTTCAATTTGGTTTGCTTGAAATATTGCTTGCTGGGTTGTTCGTCGGTGCGATGTTCATTTGCGTACTGCTGCATGGATTTGAGCTTGTATTGCTTTCGACCGTAATGATCCGTGGTGCAGTTGAAGAACTCGTTGGTCTGTTTGCCGACTTCCAGCAAGTGTGATGGCGGGTTGCTGCGTTGTACATCAGCGTCAGCGTCAAACCCGCGTTGATAAGAGAGGAATGGAATGGAACGTACCCCAACATATCAGTGATTCTCGATAACTGATTGTACTCGCTCGTACCAGGAAAGAGGGGGAGACCGAGGAATAGCTCGACAACGATGCACCCCAGAGACCACATGTCGATTGCGGTGGAGTACGGCAGACCTAGTAAGACTTCGGGAGATCGGTAGAATCTCGATTGAATGTATGTGTAGACCGTCTGCATCTCGTGACACGCTGAGCCAAAGTCGATGACTTTGATTTGTGGCGATTGAAGTCTGGAAGAAGACGTCAGATCTGGCCATAGGCTTCAGTAGCTTACGATTTGAGCAGGATGTTTTCCGGCTTCAGATCGCAGTGGATCAATCTCGCATCTTTCAACACGGACAAACTGTCCAGCAGTTGACCCGTGAACACCTTGACGAGCTGAGTGCTAAGACCCTTGAACTGATTCTGCTTGATGAGCTCGTAAAGATTTGACGATAGACATTCGAACACCAGACAGAGGTGGCTTTTATGGGAGAACGATTCGAGCATACGGAGGATGTGGTGTTGATCTCGCGGGTCATGTTGCGTGTTGAGCTGTGATTCAGATCAGTATATTATCCTATGAATTTACCAGCCGCACGCACCAGCTCTAGAATGGCCACTTCCATCTTGCTTTGATTCAGGTATGCAGGCTTGTTTTTGACCACTTTCACGGCGCAGATGTCGTGCGTGCGCATATTTTGACATTTGACGACCTGCCCAAAAGTTCCTTGACCCAGCACATCCAGGATGAGGTACCTATCATCGGTCATTGGCGATCAGACACCTGAACTGGCTTCTTCAGTGACTCACCTATCACCACCATGCTCTCCGCCCAGCACGTCATTCACGTAAAGGATGTAATCCCAGTCCTCATTGTCCGCGCCATCGTTGTGAACTGGCTTGCTCGGCTTCGTCAACACTCGTCGAGGGTTGTCGGACGTCTCGTATCTGAACGCCGGGCTGCACAACGTGTACGTCTGCGGCAAGGCCGTAGTGAGGCACTTGAGAGGCTAAGAATCAATAGAAAATTAGCAGGTGTCCCGCAAGCGTCAGGTGGTGACGACTTACGCTGAGGAATTTGCCGGGAGTGACAGGATCTGCCCGTCGGCCAGAAGGAGTGGAGTTGACAATAGGTTTGAGGTCATTCCATCCGTTGATTTCACTGAGTCCCTGTCTAGATGTGGCATTACGACTTCGTGCTCCGTCCCTGGTCGGCATCCCGCTTGATGAGGCCATACTGTAGCCTTTAGCAGCAGGAGTGACGGGCTGGCTAGCGGGATACTGCTGCTGCGACGCTCGACCGCTCGAGGGAGGCGGTCTTCCGCCAACAGGCGACGCGGGCGGGGGCTTGTACGATGTGGTGGACCATTGAGTTGGCGGAGGCGCGCGCGGAGAAAGAGGCAAGGTCGGTATGCTTTGAGGTGGTGGTATGTTCGGAGTAGGGAAGGCTGGAGGTGGCATGTTCGGCGACATGTCGTAGGGGTTGATTCCTGGCGAATGAGGACTCGTTGCAAGGTTATCGGGATTTGCATAGGGGGACAACTGATCGGAGCCGTGAGAGCGATACGAGCCGGTCGACGACATTCGTTGATTGGCGGAAGGTCGTCGGTAATCGGCCCACTGGCTGTGTTCACCATTGTTCGATGACCCAGGATCAGATCCGCGCGGTATATATGGGTTGGGCATAGCGTTATTCTGTGATTGGCCGTGAGACGCGCTTTGATACGCTTGTTGAGACTTTGATGAACCGTTGGAGTCATGACGTTGTGGAGTGGGGGGTTGCTGCTGTCGATTCAAGGCGTGTGCAGGAACGGGAGGTGGATTCATCGCAACGCTGCTTGGCGGGTTGTTGGTGTAGGACCGTCCCGGGGACATCATGGTGTCTCTCGGTTGACCAGCGGCATAGCCCTGAGTGCTGTGTCTTTGTCCGCCATATCCTCCCCAGCCAGAACCGCCTACATCATTCATGTCCATATTCCCAAACCCGCTCTCCACGTCGTCGGAGCGATACGCGAACGGGTCCTTCTTCCTCGCTCCGAGGGAAGCGCTGCGCCCGAGGTAGCCTGAAGTGGATGATGGAGGCGGAGGAAGGAGTTCCTCTGCATGATGCGAGGTAGCCGGAAGTGCCGATTGTGGATGTGGAACGCTAGAGTAAGGAAACGCGGAGCTGATGCTCCCTTGAGCGCGATGCGCATTGGATGCAGGAGGTGGAGGGGGCGGACCGGCCGCAGAACGCGGAGAGCCCGCCATCCCTGCGCTGAATGGGGACGCGAGGGCCCCGGCGTTGTACGAGATACTCCCCCTAGTCTGCGAGGCCGATCCAGGCGGGGGATGCGCCTGCGCTTCTGTCGCTGCGCGAGCGTGGGGACCGGCGTTACTGTTGTTGTTGTCGGTGGTACTGGCGGAGTGATGGGGATTAAACAGCGGAAGCGAGAAACCGGATTCGAATGGATCGTTCTCGATGTTCACGTAGTGCGCTTGGTCGTGGAACGAGGCAGGGCGCGACATGATGTGAGGAGTTCACGAGTCGATTATCAGACCGGGTACCAGGCGATCAGAGAAACAGAAGTAGGATCTTTTGTCGAGGGAAGAAGAGGTGAAGCGCGTAGCGCGTTTCGGAGTGAGCGGACTGGAAGTACGCTTCACTGCCTCATGCGAAGCGACGATGAATGGAGGAAATCCGAGCTGTTGTATATAGCTCTATCGTGAGCAGGTGTTACGGGTCTCGTATTGGACGAGACGTTTACTCACCTCGCTCAGGTATACGTGATTTATACAGCTATCATGAATGTTGACTCGTATGTCTGATCAGCGCGCCCAGTGTATTTTGGAGGGAAGTCGGTGTGAGCAGTTGGTGACGCAGTGACGCAGTTGCCAAGCTGCGGAGAGGACAATCGTGTGTTTTGCGTGACAGCTCCGACACGGCGCGTTGACCGAGGGTGCGTAGTGGTGGAGCGCGAGCGATGGGGACGGAGGTGCTTGTGTTGATCTTGTGTCCGAGTCAGAAGGACCACGTTTGCTAGGCGGAGGAGGGAGGTGTGTCGATGATGCCAGTGGTCAGGTCAGTGGTGCACCAGTGGAATGGAATCGGGAGCAAAAGGCAGGAATCGCACTAAACGCGTTACCGTTTACCGTTTACCGTTAGCCGTGTCATACTTCAAACGTGGCGTTTATCCTGGTCCTTCACTCTTTATACACATGTCACTCTACCATGCTTCACTCAAACATGACACTGACGATGTTCCATCTCTCACAGATGCATCGCAGACACGCTGTACAACTCTACCTTTTCAATCTCGCAGATTGTTCATAATCATTCCATCATTCATTTCTCCCTCACGCTCAATCTCCCCGGCCAAGCTTGTCCAGTGCGCGGACACCTTGCTCCTCCCATTCTTCCTTGGTGACCCAGAACGCTTCCCTGTCCTTCATGATATCCGCAAGGACGGCACCACCCAGGAACACCATGTGCTTTCGTCGAGGAGGATCTTCAATGCGGATCTTGAAATGCTGCAAAACGGCGCAATTGTGATCAGAACAGTGGAACAACTAAAAACAGTACGAGCCAACCCCCGACTTACCTTGAGCCGTGATGAGTCATTGGCCAGCACTCGAGTCAAATACAGCTGCTTCATCTCCTTCTCCAAACGAGATGGGAAACCGGGGTACATGGACGATCCACCAGAGAGGACGATGTGCTTGTAAAGCTCTGTACGGGTGTCGACAGCAGCTTGTTGAATCGTTTGGAATAGGAGTTCTGAAGACGCAATCGCAGGCATAAGTATTAGCTTGATTTACTAGTCAGACCGGCGAGTTCACTGACCTGCAACACCCGGTTGTTCGACATCCACGAGATGGGGCTGGAACATGCATTCAGGCGCTTCGTATCTCTCCGAGCCGACTTTGATGACTCGTCCGTCCGGTAGCTACGCATTGTTAGCAGGCAACCACAAACAATGACCACAGATGACATAAAGCGGACGATACACTTACTGTGTAGTTCTCGACCAGCACAGTGGTCTCCTCAGACAGCTTCTTGTCCAATTCCAAGTCGTAGCTCATGAAACACAACGCCTCCTTGATACCCCGAACAGTCTCAAAGTCGGCTGTGCGCTCGAACGCGTAGCCACGCATGAGAAGGAGCTTGATCAAGTAGCGTGTGACGTCTCGGCCTGCGACGTCGAGACGGCGAGTGAGATGTGGGAGGGCGAAACCGTCGTACACAGGTACGATGTGGGTAACACCGTCGCCCGAATCGACAACGACACCGGTCTGAAGGCCTGGAAACGTAGATGTTGGTTAGCGTACGGCTCAACATCACGAGCTTCGACGTGTAACACAGAAGCAACCAATAAGGTCCGAGGAGACGAGCAACTCACCTTGCGCATACAGCGTCAAGACTGCTTGAATAGCAACATACACTCCGCCAAACCCATACTCCTCAAACATGACCTGCGCCATTTTCTGCCTGTTGACTTTCGGGTTCATCGGCGGCTCAGTCAACAGCACCTTCTTACCCCTCGGGTCCACTTTGAGCTTCTCCTCGAAGGTGTAGTTCCAGAGATGACGCATGTCTTCCCAGTTCTTCACTATGCCGTGCTCCATCGGCTGGGTGATTTGGAGGTACGATCGGTTCTCGGCCGCTTCGTCGCCTACCATAATGTCTTTTATGGCGGATGATCCCAGGCGCTCCTCCGCACGCAGAATAGGACGGCCGACGACCGATGGGAAGACTGAGATTACCGACATCAGTAAGCCTCTTGTGCGTCTTCGCGACGGTGCGAATTGGGAGGATAAGAGATAGTGGACTCACCATGTTCCGGGAAGTTGGATCCTGCCCATCCACACTTGACGAACTGATCATGAATGCTGTTAGCTGCCGACAACATAACCCATATGTGGAAAAATGGTGGTGAGAGAGCACCCCACTTACCCCGGTACCGTTATCCACGACGAGGGGGACTGAGGAGTCTGCCATGATGTTGACGGTTGTTATGGTAGCGAGTAGAGAGTAAGTCCAACGAGCTCGACGGGGCAGATGCGGCTAGAGGGCTGCCTCCAGACTATCGGCCAAGTGATCTATATCTACCGAGAGAAGGATGCGAGTGGACCGTGCGAGTAGGTGACAATGATATGCTCAGTACTGCTCAGCAGCGTCCCAGCCAACAAACGGTCAAACGTCACCATCATGCGCTGCACTGCTCGCGGGCCCCAATCCCTGAGAGAATATAGGCGCGTGTCACTCGGGTGCTTCCGATATAGCTCACCAGGCTACTCGTCGCCGGCCTAACAAATGCCCAGGGTTATTACGTACACAATGGCAATGTGACAACACCAGGCAAAAGTCCGCGCGGAAGAACGCTCTATTGATTCAACTTCTCCTTCTGTGTTCAGAAGCATCGACTCGACTCAAAAAGCGAAATGACGGAACTCGCCACGCCGCCCTCGGCGCAGGGAGTAGCTTCGAAGCTATCCATCCAAGAAAAATTACTGCTTGCTCAAGCGGTATACAAGCTCGGCGCAGTCAGCTGGCCGGGAGTGAGCAAGTTGCTCCTCGCTCATCCATGTTGTATCTCCCGACCCCCCGACCTCTTCTCTTCCGAAGCGTGTGAAGGAGCTTATGTGGAGCTCATGACTTCTATTGGAATCAATGTGTATGTCTGTTCGTCGTTCGATTGACAATGCATGTCTCGCTCATATATGGTTCTTCGATAGGCCGGCACCCGACGGGATGAAGCCTCAAGGTGAGCTGAGTCTTCTCACCCTCTCTATGACCCGCTGAAAGCGGAAATGACGAGCGGACGGCTGACATATATACTTCTGCACATACAGCCAAAGTCCACTTGCGATTAGCACAGACGTTCTACCTCGCGCGAATGCAAGAACTGCAAAGCCAAATCGCCTCGTACGAATCCCGTTTCTCCGAACTAATGAGGGAACTGAGCGCGCTTCGTGCTGGCGAGCTGGACGGGGAGATCCGCGCGGAACTGCGCGCGACTCTGGCCAGGAAGTACGGGAAGAGATTGTTGGATACTTGGGTGCCCGAAGAGGAGGATGTCAAGAAGGCTATTGCGGATGGTCCCATCAAGGATGGCGAGGTCGAGGCTGCTGTAGTCGAACTTTCTGTCGACGTTGATGAGGAGCAGAAAGTCGATGCAGAGGAAGAGGCGAAGGAGGCTCAGATGCCTGACATGGAGAGTGCACAAGAGGATATCGTGGAAGGGAAGCACGTGGCAGAGGAGGATGGCGACGAGCCGACACCTAAAGCAGCTGAGGACGAAGAGCAGCCTGAGACAGCGGATACGGCGGAGCCAGAAGAGGAGGACGAACTAGATGCGCGATCTGAAACAGAAGCCGAAGCCGAGTCGTCCAAAACGTCCTCTCCTGCCCCTACGACCCGGTCAGAGCTCTCACCTGCTCCGGGTTCTGACCTTTCCCCTGCCCCATCGGACAAAGCGTCACCGACCCCGACACCGACACCTGCGCCCGAAGAAGAAGAAGCCGAAGAAGCCCCTGCACCATCCAGTAGGCGAAGGAACAAACGCAGAGCCAGTACTCAGCCACGTGATGCTCCCGCTTCTAAACGATCTGGCAGACGCAGTGCCGCGGCTGCCACAACTACCGCATCACCGGCTCCTGCGTCGGATGCTGCTTCGGAGTCTGGCGACGTCGAGATGAAGATCGAAGAAGCGGATGACGAGAATGCTGAGGAGGACGCTGAGGAGGAGCCAGAACCTGAAGTGCCCGTGACCAGAGGGCGACGCAGTACCAAGCGCGATCGCGAGTCGACTAGTCGTGCTCCTACTTCGAAAAAGCCGCAAGATTCGCCCGCTGCATCGACTCGAACGAAGGATTCTTCTCCGGCTGTGTCGAGGCGGGCGCCGTCAGTCTCGTCGACTGCGTCTGCGACTCCCGGTGGACAGGAAGAGCGCAGGAGCGGTAGACGTAGCTTGAAAGGTCGTGGGATGAGGGACGATGTCGTCTCCAAGACTGTCAGAGAACAGAGTGCGGCTCTGGAGAGTGTCAAAGCTGAGGACGACGAGGACGCGGACGATGCCGAGGAGAAGAAGCCCACTCGCGCCTCGGGCAGACGCAGAGGCACGATTGTCGCGCCAGAGGTATCGACGCCGTCCGAGAAGCGTGGTACGCGCGCGTCTGCGAGGAGTGAGTACGCCCCAATCACCTCTCGCTCTCGACGCGCGTTGACGGACGATGACACGACGTCGCTGACAGGTAGCCCTCCGGCCAGCCGCACGCGACCCGGTCGACGATGAGAGCGGGGTCGTGGATGAGAGAGAAAGAGAAAGCGGGAGTGGTCACAAGCACGAAGGGGACATGTCGGTTGACAGCGTCGATCGTGATCGCGAGCGAGAGCGGGAGCGAGAAACGCGCACTGCCTCAACTTCGACGGCGACGCCCGTGCACGGCACTCGAGCTTTGCGAGCGCAGGTCCAGACGCAGACGCAAAAAGCATCCCAAAAGATGCTTTTGTCACTATTGGACACCATCTCTTCGCACCGGAATGGCAACGTCTTCCAGAACCCAGTGAAGAAATCGGATGCGCCAAGCTACTTTGACGTGATCAAGCGGCCTATGGATCTCAAGACGATTCGAAGTAGGGTCAAGGATGGCCAGATATCCAATATTGACGAGTTTGAGAGGGACGCACTGCTCATCTTTGCGTGAGTCGCCGCTACGTCCTCAAATTTCGCTGCACACCACTCGAACTATCAGTGGCGCTGTTCCATAGTTGGCCGCTGACATAGCTCTTACCATGATGACAATAGCAACGCAACGATGTACAACGGTCCCGAATCCCCAGTGTACGAAATGGCGAAGGAGATGATGAGGGATACCGAAGCGCACATCAGGCATTTCAAGAGCATGCAGCATTACTGAGCTTGTCGATAGTGGATAGGAACATAGGAACAAAGGTCGGAGCGACAGTCAAGGTCTACTGTACTATACGATCTATACGATCTTTACTAGAGTCACATGCAGTTCATGTATAAAGCAGGAGTAGTGTGCAGCAAGCAGAGTCCGCGACGTCACTCATCAATGGTCGCTTCGAAGACTTCAATTTGACGTTAACGTGGAATCCGATACTGCATATTGATATCTACCATTAATGACCAATAACCATTTGTATAAAACCTGATCTCGACACTCGACGCTCGACACCAGCTACTAGCTACTCGTGACTCGTATCTCGTATCTCCTACTGCTTCTGCCTCTTCTCGACCGCGAAGTGATAGGCGTTCTGGAACAACCTGAACCAGGGGCCTTTCCCGCTCCAGCTCTCTCCCAATGCGGGGGGGAACCACGAATTGCTTTCTCGCGCCACGACTCTCTCGGGGTGGGGCATGATAGCCAGCACTCTGCCATTAGGCGTGGAGACAGCCGCGATGCCTTCTGGCGAACCGTTGGGGTTCTTGGGGTACGTAGTGGCGACTTGTTTCTTGCTGTCGACGTATCGCACGGGAATCAAGTTGTTCGATTTGAGCGACGAGAGCGAGCCGGTCGTAGCGAAGTCCGCGCGTCCTTCGCCGTGGGCCACAGCAACAGGGATCACGGTCCCTTCCATGTCCTTGAAGAAGATCGAGGAGCCAGCTGCGACCGAGTCCACAGCGACCGTAGCTACTCGTCCCTCGAATCGTTCCGATCGGTTGGCCTTGAATGCAGGCCAGTCTTCTGCACCGGGAATGATCTCCTTGAGTTGCGAGAAGAACTGACAACCGTTGCACACTCCCAAAGCAAATGTGTCTTCGCGGTTGAAGAACCCTTCAAACTCCTTTCGTGCAGTCTCATGGAGCAGAACCGATTTGGCCCACCCGTTACCTGCTCCGAGAACATCACCGTACGAGAAACCACCACATGCTGCTATACCCGCAAAGGAGGACAGCGAGACTCGACCAGAGATAATGTCGGACATGTGAACATCGACCGACTCGAATCCAGCGGCATGGAATGCCCAAGCCATCTCGATGTGTCCGTTGACTCCCTGTTCTCGGAGAATTGCTACTCGAGGGGCAGGAGACAAGCGGTTGTCCGCCTTGATTTCAGGTAAGAAGTCGAAAGGTACCTCGTAGACGATACCTTCGTCGTCACTGTCGAGAATCGAGTCAAACTCCTCCTTGGCGCCCGCAGGCTCATCTCGGATCGCCTGCATGCGGTAAGACGTTTCCGCCCAAAGTTGCTGGAGCGCGCCTCGAGTCGATGTATAGATTGCCTCGGACTTGTGGATAAGGTTGACGGACTGGTCGTCTCGGCCAAGGACCTTGGCGATGACGTGGATATAACGGGTAGGGAAGCCGGCTTTGACGAAAGCATCGGTGAAAGCCACGAGTTGGTCGGTCTTGACCTGGAACACTGCACCAAGCTCTTCGTTGAACAAAGATGCGATAGCATCGCCGTTCGAGCTGATGGCATCGAGAGAGATCTCGATACCAGATCGACCGGCAAACGCCATCTCGACAAGGGTTGTAAAGAGACCACCATCGGATCTGTCGTGATAAGCGTGCACAACACCTGTTGATTTGAGTGTTTGGACAGCAGAGAAGAACGATCGGATGTCCGCGGCCTCCTCGACGTCAGGGGCTTCGTCGCCGAGCTGCTTGAAAGCTTGCGCCAGAGCGGATCCTCCCAGCCTCTGCTTACCGCGAGCGAGGTCGACGAAAACCAAGACACTGTCGCCAACATCGGTGCGGATCTGAGGTGTCCATGTTCTGTCGACGTTGTCGACTGGTGCGAAAGCAGTCACTATGAGAGACAACGGCGCTGTGACATTGTTCTGTTTGCCGTGCTTGTCGGACCACTTCATCGACATTGACATGGAGTCCTTGCCGACGGGAACACCGACACCGAGCTTAGGGCATAGGTCCATACCGACTGCTTGAACAGCCTCGTATAGCTTGGCACCCTCACCCTCGTGCGACGCAGCCGACATCCAGTTCGCACTAAGCTTGATTTTGCTGATGTCCTCGATGGAGGTAGCGACCAGGTTGGTGAGCGACTCGCCGATGGCCATACGCGCCGATGCTCCAGCGTTGAGGAGAGCAAGTGGCGTTCGTTCGCCCATGGCCATTGCCTCGCCGACGAGGACGTCGAAGCCGTAAGAAGAACGCGTGACCGCAACGTCCGCGACGGGGGTTTGCCACGGGCCGACCATCTGATCACGAGTGACGAGACCAGAAATACTTCGATCGCCAATAGTGATTAGGAATGACTTTGAGCCTACGCTAGGCAACCTGAGAACCCGGTTGACAGTCTCAGCGAGAAGTGATGTGGTCGGTGCACCCTTGTATACGGGAAGATAGGTGAAGAGAGAGGAGTCGAATGCATCTCGCTTGGGCGCGATGGTCTTGGCTTCGCGATGCATTCTAGGGGGCTTGCCGAAGAGGACCGACATGGAGATATCGATAGGTCGGTCGCCGAGTAGTCGATCTGTAACGACCAGGCGCTCCTCCTCTGTCGCTGTACCGACCACGGAGAAAGGACATCGCTCTCGCTTGGCGATAGCCTCGAATGTGGGCAGATCCTCGGGTCCAACGGCAAGGACATATCTCTCTTGGCTTTCATTGCACCAGATCTCCATTGGTGACATGCCATGGTCGTCAACAAGGACGTCTCGGATCTCAAACACTGCACCTAAACCGCAGTCGTGGACAAGCTCAGGAAGAGCGTTCGACAAACCACCGGCGCCGACATCGTGAATGGACTGAATGGGGTTGCCCTCGCCATCTCCGCGGTTGACGCACGCGTCAATGACTTGCTGACACCGTCTCTCCATCTCTGGGTTTTCTCGTTGCACCGAGGCAAAGTCGAGGTCGGCTGAACTGGCACCGCTCGCCATCGAGCTTGCCGCACCACCACCGAGACCAATCAACATTCCAGGTCCACCAAGCACGATGACCTTTGCGCCGGGAGTGATCTTGTCTTTCCTGGCGAAAGCGGGTCGGACATTGCCTAATCCACCAGCGATCATGATCGGTTTGTGGTATCCTCGCCACTCGTCGGCTCCGCTCTCTGACGGAACCTCCATGAGGAAGGTTCGGAAGTAGCCGCCGAGAGCGGGACGACCGAACTCGTTGTTGAAAGCCGCCGCGCCCAAAGGAGCTTCAATCATGATGTCGAGTGCAGAAGCGATATGAGCAGGTTTGCCGATGTCACTTTCCCATGGCTGAGTGAAGTCGGGAATGAGCAAGTCGGAAACCGTATAGCCCGCAAGACCAGCCTTGGGCCTAGACCCCCTTCCTGTTGCTCCTTCATCTCGGATCTCTCCTCCAGACCCGGTCGCAGCACCAGGATACGGTGATACTGCGGTGGGGTGGTTGTGAGTCTCCACCTTGATCAAGATAGGCATTGCCTCTTGTACAGCTCCGTAGACACCGTCCTCCTTGCCTCCAACAGTGAATCGTGGCGCTTCGTAACCATCCATGACCGCAGCATTGTCCTCGTACGCCGAAAGAGTTCCAGCAGAGTTGACTGATTTCTCCGTGTTCCTGATCATGCCGAATAAACTGTTCTCCTTGTCTTTTCCGTCGATGGTCCACTTCGCGTTGAAGATTTTGTGTCGGCAGTGCTCAGAGTTGACTTGAGCAAACATGAAGAGTTCTGCGTCTGTAGGGTTACGTCCAGCAGCAAGGAAAGACTCGACGAGATACGGTATTTCAGTGTCGGAGAGAGCGAGACCAAGACGGACGTTGGCTTCGCTAAG